>JAJOZX010001886.1:475000-778895 GCA_023014485.1 Bathynomus jamesi | reverse complement strand
TGATTTTTGTTTATACTTAGTACACTTAAGGACCCTTATGAGAAATGTAGATACCCAAAATTTCACACCTCTGACCTCAGGGTGCCGAGATATGAGGTCACAAAAGTTGACCTTTTGACCAGATTTTTTCAAAATTTAATATATCTAAATTGTCATATCTCGGCTTCTACTGGACTGAGTTACTTCATTTTGATGTCACTTTAAAGATTGAAAGGAGTAGAATCTTTTGTCTATCTTGAAATATATCCCATAAATGATTCATAAAAAAGTTAGAGAAGTTGGAAATATTTGAACCTTGGTAAAAAAAAATTTCTTTTTTTTTTTAATTTTTTGTCCCAAGATACCTCTATCCAAGCACAATATTGTGTAAAAATTTCATCATTCTCTGGCAAATACTTTAGAAAATATAGCACTTTCAGTGTGACAAATATAAAAAATTGACAGAAAATAAAAAATCATTGCTATTCCTATGGAATGATGTGGAGTAACTTTTTTTTTTAAAGTATATACAGCATTATGACAAATAAAATAACTAATTTGGAGCTTTAAATTTGGCACCTATAGGTGTACCTATTTTTGTCTATGTAGGGGAGATTTTTTCTGAAATTTTCCAAACATATATAAAAACTAATTAATTTGTTTTGTGTGGGGTACTTTCTAGTAATTTCAGCATTTATTCTAGAAGAATAACATGTTTGAACTTATTTGAATTGAATTTAATATTTTCATCAGCTCAGTTGAAAAGACATCTTGCCTTCTTGTAAAATTTTGTGATCCCCTTTAGTTGTTGTTAATCTGTAAAAATAATTAAAGTTTGTTACATAAAGAAAAATTATTGACAATCTGAAATTAAATAGAGAAATTATGAAAGTGAATTGCTAGTGATTACATTAAATTATTGGTATATAGCATGGGTTAGATGGTTGTTAATTTGAAAATTCTAAATTTAAATAGGTATTTTAGGTTATCTTTCTTTGAAGTAATTCTTTATGAGATTTAGAGACTTTTGGTATGTCTTCTTTTACTAAATTGTACACACTCCCATTTCTCATCATTACATCGACTTTTCTGATGATGCTTGAAAATCTTATTGTCAAAATATCTGGATGTTGGGGATAGAAAAAGGATTGGGACCATGAGGGTGTAAGAATGACACCTTCACCTCTCTGGATTCTGTTGATTTTTCCAAAACATATGATAACCACCAGTGGTCATCATAATCTATAGCAACAAAACCATTTATATCATTTTCTTATCATTCCTCTTCCTCGTTTTTTAGATTGTTGACTCATTAGATGCCAATATCTTTTAACAGTAATTGATGAAAGTGAAACAGGTTTCACATGGTGCAATTTTAGAGTTCCAGAAACAGTTTTGGCTTTTGAATTTCGGTCTTTTAAAAATTCTTCTCTTTGGTCTTCAATTGTTAAAAGTTTAAAATTTGTTTTTTAATGTTACAGTTAGCAAATTCAAACAAACTTCAGGGTGCTATTATTTGGTTATCATATGGTCTTTGGAGGCTTGCTTTCGCAGCTAATCTTTTAATAGTGTCTCCCAATCCATCGCATGGTCCTTTTCCATGACTGAGTGAAAAAATTCCAATCCACCTCCAAATTAAAATCCTTTTTACAGTAACAGAGGTTAAGGAAATTTTTATAATTTTTGTATTGGGCAGCACATCCATCCGAAAAATATAAAAAAAAATTTATGAATAGAATTTTTTCTTCTATAAATTTACACAGGTGGCGTTGAAAAAGATGACCCACGACAACATTGTGGTAATTACATTCTGAAATAATTACAAAATTTAAGTTTTAGATTTCTTTGGGCCTTGAAATATAGAATGAATGGATGAATAGTAGTCATTTGGTTGTTCCAATGGAATGACTGAACTTCATCTTGGAGAATAGCTGAATAATTTTCTGAGAAGTCGCATACAGCCAAAGCTTCATCATTTTCCAATGATGTTTTCTTATCCTGATAGTAGTTTGATTGCATATTTGTTAGGAAATCATGGATCTGAAAGTAAGTATGTAAATTAGAATTTAGAAGGGCTTGTAGATATATTATTTTTTTGTTAAACTAATTAAAATTCAGCCTTTTATTTCATTGGATTTTTCAAATGATATTCTAGTACAAGGTTATTTTATCAATATCAAGATATATTTTTATATGATTTTGTAATAATTATACATGATATGTTCAATAAGTGTTATTAAATTAGTTGTTATTACCTGATACTGCTTCGATTTTTCACAAAATTCTTCTATGTAATCATCTGTAGACAACTGCATCAAATCTAAATTTGACCTATTGGTGTTGGTCCATTTTTTGAATTGAATGTTGTAAACATAATTTTCATTGAATAACGTTTGGAGCCGAGTGGTTAAATAGGTGATATCACCACAGAGATTACATTCCATTAGGCAACTTACTTGCGAGGGAGGATTGCACATTATGGAAGGCGACAATTGGCAGACATGACTGATTTTAGCGTCTAATTTTATCAATTTTTGCCCCAATGAACACAGTTTTAGGTTTTGGTGGATAAGACAAATGCATACCGAGTGCATACCAGATCCACCCACAATTACACATTGTTTAGGCCTTAATGAGGCAAATTTACTAAATCCAATTTTCATCCTTGGGTATTTATTTTTAAAGGCCTCATATGCCTCTTAAGTTACAGAGAAGGTACTGCTTCTGTTTATGTTCCCTTTGACCTTGTTCATTAATAATACTCAATCTTTTTTACCCAGCATTAATCTACTTATGTTTTCATTTAAATAAAAATTTTAACAATCTTCCATTCCCATTTCCAGAACTTTCCCAGATTTTGGATTTGGTTCTGACAAAATTCCAGAACTTTCTACCATTTTCTTAGCAATGCATGCAGTGTGCTTGGTAGTATTGAATTCTTGGCATATTTTTCTTATACTCCAGCTTTTGGGCAGAACTGTTAAAATTTTAATTTTTTCACTTCTTTTAGTGCTTGAATCATTAAATTTTTCTTTTAGCTGGTCTAAAATTTCTTTATAATCCTTTTCTTCCTGTGACGTTTCTTCCTCTTCAACTATAGTTTTCCCACTAGCAGCTTCTATTTTTCTTTTGAATGTATCTAATTTGTTTAAATTTTTTCAGTCCATATGCCTTTTGAGTATCTAATTTTGGTTTTTTAACTGGACACACTCCTATTTCTTTTAATGAACTAGTCAGCATCACTAATTCAAAATTTACTGTTAGAGACGCTGAACTTGAGCCTGACCCTGATGACAAGTTCAAGTGGTCTTTCAGATGACAGAGCCAGAGGGATGAGATGAGTCACTATCTGAATTTTCAGTATTTTCTTTTAATATTTTATCAACAAGAATTCTGCACGGATTACATAGTCTATGATTTGCAGTTAATTGAAGATCAGGTTGCTTAACAATTATTTCAGGTGGAACTACTCTTAGTCGCTTAGTTTGCCATTTCCCTTGATGCTCATTGAAAGGATCAGCACATTTTCTTTTTAAATTAAGTGAATCCATTACAAAATTTCGTAATTGAAATAGAAGAGGAACTTGGCTAGGAATTTCTGAATATATTACATATAGATTTATTTTATAGTTTCCTAAAAATACATGTACACATAAAACAGTTATTTGTACTAGGAGTTAAATGTTTGCATACAAACAACAGATACAAAAATAGGTATACCTAACAGGATGTGTCAAATTTACAGCTCTCAATTAGTTCTTTTATTTGTCATATAGCAATAATTTTTCATTTTCAGTCATTTTTTTATATTTTTTTTAATTTGTCACACTGAAAGTGCTATATTTTCTAAAGTATTTGCCAGAGAATAATGAAATTTCTTCACAATATTGTGCTTGGATAGAGGTATCTTCAGACAAAAAAAATTTAAGAATTGGAGATGATTTTTTTTTTTTACTAAAGTTCAAATATTTCCAACTTCTATAACTTTTTTGTGAATCATTTATGGGATATATTTCAAGATTGAAAGGAGTAGAATTGTATGTTTATCTTTAAAATGACACCAAAATGAAGTAAATCAGTCCAGTAGAAGCCGAGATATGAGAATTTAGATATATTAAATTTCAAAAAATCTGGTCAAACAGTCAACTTTCGTGACCTCATATCTCAGCACCCTGAGGTCAGAGGTGTGAAATTTTAGGTATCTACATTTCTCATAAGGGTCCTTAAGTGTACTAAGTATAAACAAAATTGGAGATGGTTGACTTTTTTTTTTGCCCTTATGTGTCTGATTTGACATGGAATGACCCGAGTGTGTGTATCATATGCCTAAGTATCATATACATATTGTACTATGCATGTATCATATGCCTAAGTATATCATATATATATATATATATATATATTATTGTACTGCATACACAAAAAAGTTTCATTTTTTAGTATTTACCACAATCTTAAAAATGTGTGCTAATCTTTGAAAAAGGGTAGTGAAATGTCCTCATCCTATCTCTAAATTCATGCACGTTGGACCTCTTGCAGGTTGAGGGATCACAGTCATCAACACAGTCAGCCTATTCACCAACTATTCATAGTTGGCTATTATTTGCCAACTAGTCAGCTTAGTTGCTAAATGTTTGCTAAATATCTAATTTATCTTTATCATCATCACTAAGTTCAAAACATAACCCATTTTATTTAAGTTTCCTTTTGAAATAATTCTCACACAATTTCTATGATGTTAGACTAAAAGAAAATGGACTCAATGGTTAAGGTATGTGGTAATGTCAAGGTGGATTGGTGACTCAAAACTGAAATTGTATTATTTATTGGTTGCTCATTTTTGGCTTGCATATGTTGATAATTACACATACCCAATAATTCAATTTTATTAGCTATTCTTTTACAAGTATATACATAATTTTGAAAATGAGAAATAATACATCTAATATGAGATACAAATACACTTGGACCCCACTAATTCAACACATTTGGGGCTCTACCCTTGCCAAAATACCTGAAGGGTCCAAATTATCAGTAAGTTCCAAAATTTGTTGGATATTTCCACATTTTGTCAAAATATAGGCGTTTTCCTGGCAACTTCAGTAGGTAATTTGACTATGAAGAAAATGCAAGCAAATTTTGAAAGCTTGGTGAAATAACAGAATATTTTGTCAAATAAGGGGTTCGCAGGTCCTGATAAATCTTGGGGAAAATTGTTTTTCAGCACAAAATACGAATGGTAGATGATCAAACCTGCACTCCAGGTACCCATGTGTGCAGTTCAGATGTACCACATGGTGACTATTGTGTAATTTGACTATTTTCACCAAATCTTCTAAAATTCAACACAGGAAAATAGCCAAATTATCATGATAGTCAAAATACTGAGTGTTGATTCAGTGGGGTCTGAGTGTACAGTTAGCCCTCACTTTAACAAATTAATTGGCTCCTGAAAATGGTTTGTATATAAAAAATTCATATATTGAAATAAAGAATTCCATAGAAACAATGTTATAATTTGTCAATTCATTCCAGAGTCACCACCCCCATTATGGAAATATTCGTAAAAATGTACAGAGAAGGGTCATTCCATGTCAGTTCAATGGCAAAAAAAATGTAACCATCACCAATTTTTTTTTTAAATTGGCACATTTATAGATCTCTGAGAAAAACAGAATGACGCTTGTTTCAACACTCTAGGTCATGTGGTTCCGGAGATATGGCCCTTCAAATTTTGTAAAAAAAAAGGTCCTACTGCACTTACAGAGACCATTTAAAAACTATTTTAAAGCTTTTCAGCAGATCTACAACTTTATTTCTATTCATATTTTACCTCAGTGGTCAAAAAAAAAAAATATCTTATTTTTTACCTTTGACCTTGTGTAGGTCATTTGATGTCGACTAATTTTTTTCTTCTTTCACCCAATTTTGGGTACACATGTCTACCTTAACCTAAAACAAGATTTTTAATGTCTATTAAGTTAGTGTAGACGCTACAGCCATTTCAGTGGACCATACCCACCTCCATTTTGACCAAGTACCTTTTTCCACCAGACTTTGGAACTGTTTGAGCTAGTGTTGAGAAAAATACCATTAGATTTTTCTTACTGAGGTATATAATATCTGCTAATTTTCAAAAAAATTGGTAATTATCTAACCTAACCTAACCTAACCCAGTTATTTGGTTGAATAAGTATCTGGCCCTATTATAAATTTTTTTTTTTGGTATATTTCAGAGAATTATATAATATAGGTAATTTAAATTACATAATTAATTTATATGGACATTCAAAAGCGTGAAGAACTTCGAACCTGCTATCCTGTTTAAAGGTAAAACTATGTATGTATATTAGGGTGTGACCGTTGCCCTCCAAAAATCAAAAAATGGTCCTACAATGCTGTTCAAAGTTTTAGTGTTGTGTATTTATCTAGGAAACACCCCTGTAAATTTTCTTGGAGATCGGTGCATGTTTGAGTTAGCACCGTCGTCCATCGTGTCAGAAATAAGTTTAAAAATCATGGATGAATGGCAACCATCAGACAAAGTACTAGTGCACTGGGATGGTAAACTTATGGACACGCTGGATTCCAAAGGCACTGATGACCGCCTGCCCATTCTTGTGTCTGGTGTCAATGGCACAAAGCTTCTTGGAGTCCCACCTCTTCTGCATTTGACTCAAAAAGCTGGCCTGGTTCAAGGAGACTTGATATCAACAGCAACCAAACAACTTCTGGTCGATTGGGAGTGTGAACAGAATGTCGTTGGTATGGTTTTCGACACAACTTCATCCAATACAGGTAAACTTATTTCAAACATCAGTGTGAATTTATCACGACATTAATAGCAAAATACAGTGAATGATTTAACAGAAATCTGCAAAAAGCACGTGCCTGAAATGGTGGCCTTAAACTACAATTACATTTTTTTTTCAGGACAAAAAACAGCTGCTTGCATCTCCCTCCAAAAGGAATTAGAGCGTGCCGTATTCTGGTGCGCCTGTCGCAGGCATGTGGGCGAAGTCATCCTAGGTGTTTGCTGGGATTGCTTCAAAGTGGAGGGCTCTTCAAGTCCAAACATAATGGTTTTCCAGAGGTGAATCATAAGCTTTACAAAATAACAAGGAATATTATTATCTAATGAACAAATTTAGTCAAATTTCTTTTATTAGACTTAAAGATATAATAACACCAAGCAAATGATCGATCATATCAATCTTAATACCCCTAAAACAATATTATAGATTAGTACGAAATACAATAATCCCAATAATTGCATTTCTAGGTTCAAGAACCATTTCTCTCAACAGGCGTACAATGAAAAAAAGAAATACTACTACCCCAATGCCTGGAGTGTTTGAGGAGCACCAGCAGGAGATGGCTGACTTCTTCCGTGAATCTCTAGCCCAACCATTTACACGTGGCGACTACAAGGAGCTGGTAGAGCTTTGTCTGCTGCTTGTAACTAAAGGATCCGAGCCAGTGAACTTCACAATGGTCTACCCCGGCGCACTTCACAAAGCAAGGTGGATGGCTAAACTGCTCTATACCCTCAAGATTGTTCTTTTGTCAGGCCAGATCAAAGAGCAGTTTCCCAAAGCCGAGGTTGTGACTAAAAGTCAAATCAGCAAGTTAGAACGGTTTGCTGTGTTCACAGTCGCTGTTTATGTCCCATGGTGGATTGTTTGCCCCATTCCAGCAAGTGCGCCACTGAATGACTTGAATTTGGTTGAAACCTTGGCTGAATTTGCCCCATATGACACCACAATAGTTGACAAAGCACGTGTGGCACTCAGTACACACACTTGGTACCTAACTGAGGAGTTGGCCCCACTGGCTTTGTTCTTGTCCCAAGTACAAGAAAGGACAAAAGAGGAGATGAGGAAGGCCCTTCTTTGCCATGAAGGCACTGAAGTTACGAAGAGAGTGGGGCTCAATCATGGGGGCTATGGAAAGCCATATCTTCCCCCTGTCCCAGAAAGTGGCACTGCCCTGGTGGACCTAATTGGGCCTGACTCAAGCCGGTTCTTCACCATTTTAGGCATGCCCTATCAGTTTCTCCACAGTCCAGCCAGTGAATGGGCGGATCATGACGACTACCTGAACATGAAATGGGTTGTGGACAAGCTTCAGGTCGTCAATGAGGTTGCAGAGCATGGTGTAAAACTTTGCCATGACTTTCTTAATGTTGCCAGGGATGAGGAGCGCTTTCAAGAAGTCCTTCAAGTAGTTGAAAATGACAGACTCTGCGTTCCTAATCAGCGCAAACGATCATCTGTTTCCGAACAGAAATCATGGTTTCTTGCTCTAGAGAAATAATACCTTGTGAATATATGATAAAACCCCTTAATGTACCATGAGAGAATAAGAATGATTAACTTTTTTGTGTTAGTGATAAACAGCTTTTAATTAAGACAGGCAAATGATGTGTGTTAATATCCCTTATGATGGTTGTGTAATCTCATATACAGGCGCGTATGCCGTATAAGCAAAATCGCTATTTTTCAAATTGCTGGTGCTTACTCGAATATGCATGAATCTTCAAAAAATTGCACGTGGGTATTTTTTATGTCAATATGCAACACCAACATTTTGAACAGCATTGTAGGACAAAGTTGGGGCAACTGTCACACCCTAATGTATATAAGTAGGTACCTTATACTAGGCTATAGGTACTACCCTATAGAATAAGTTCAGTTTTAAGAGTTAGACGAGTTTTAATAGAATTACTTAACTTTATGTATTTATTCATTGTGTACAACAGTATGTGGGTCATTCCACATCAAGTGGACCTGTGGTCCACTCCTCACCATGTCATATTTTGTTCTAACTTTGCTCACAGATTCCTTTAAGCCTTAAAGGAAGTTCTGCAATGTTTTAGTTCCATATCTCTTATGGTTCTGTCACTAGGGCTCCAAGAGCATGGGCTACTTTATCAATCACATTGAGCACCAAATTATTTGTGCCATTTTTAGCTAGTCAGCATTCCACAGTACCAAATCCTTCTGCTCTGAAAACTTGCTCCTTGGGTCAAAATTTACTGTAGATTTCAAAACTCACATTATTAGAGCTCTAGGAAGTATAGATTTTCAATAAAATATCCCCAACGTAGGCTTCAAATTACATTTTGATTCCTGGGAAGCCACTTTTAGAAAATTATAGCTCTGGATCTACTTAACTCTGTGAGCTTTTGTTAAAACCAAGAAAGTACTGCCCATATGCTATAAAATGTTTCAATCCAGATCTTCCTACCTGTTCTAGTTGCTGAGATATAAGGCATCAAAAATGGCCAAAATTAATTTATGTGACAAAAACATCCCATCTTTAAAGCTCAAAATGATCATGTGGGACAGCTTGCACCATACTCTAACAAAAACCATTGAAAAGAGCATGTCCTGAAATTAGTGTTGCAACCCAAAAAAAAACAGTTTTTTTTTAAAAAAAAACAAAAAAAACTTTTTTTTTTTTTTTATATTAGCTAATTCTGTTGTGTACATATACTAGTGTTAGTGTAGTATATATACTAGTATATACTACATATATATATATCACATCTGGTCTGAGCTTTTATATTCAGTCACGACTAGTGTTGCAACCCAAAAAAAAATTTTAAAAAGTTTTTTTAATTAAAAAAAAACACCAACAAAAAATTTTTTTTTTAATTAGCTAATTCTGTCGTGTAACAATATCGAAATTAAATAACGAGAAATCTTACCAAATAAATGGGGAGATTGTAAAAAATTTAAACCTAACCTATTTTTAAACTTAACCTAACGGTGTTCGGGGGAATTTTATAATTGGGCTTGTGTCTGGAGTCTTTTTAGGGGGTGTCAACCTTTATTAAAAGGAAAAATAATGAAAAATTGATTTAAACCTTTTTTGTTTTCGTTACTCCTTGAAATCAATGTTACAATGAGAACAACATACGTGTACTTTTGTTTCAAAATAAAGAAGGGATAATATCTATATACCAATTTTATAAAAAAAATAAAAAATAAAAAATAAAAAAAAAAATTAAAAAAAAGTTTTTTTTGTAAAAAAAAACATGATTTAAAAAAAAAGTTTTTTTTGCAACACTACCTGAAATACTAGGGCCTAGTTTTTTATTTTGGTGTCTTGCTTTTTTTGTAGGTCAAGTAGAGCTTTGAAATTTTGTTCTGTGTGATGTTTCTAGCATTATATTTGTTAATTTATTTGCACTCCTGCATTGGTCCATGGTGGCTAAGCCACTGCCAATTTCTCTAATTGATAACTATTAAAGATAAAGATAATTTATTAATACAAAGGAGTCTGTTTCAGTTTTTCAAGAAATTGGCAACCCCATCGCCAAGGGGCCATGCCTGATAGCCATGCAGGTCCAGCCACAGGTCCTACCCACCCACCAACTCATCTTTCCTTGACTTTCTAACTGGATCCAGAACTGTGCAACTCCTTTTCAAAGCTTTCAAACAAATTTTCTATAGTAGACAAGGTATTCCCTGGCAGCATGTACCCTCTTCCCATGGCACTCTGTGTAGGAGCAGGAATAGTTGTCAAGATATGCTGCTCTGGAATCCAACAAGTGTCTTTTCTAGATGGCCACTGAAACTGTCGTGCTGGCCCATGAGGGTGCATAAATGTAATTAATGCATCTTTTTCTTCCTCACAGACTTCACAAATGTTTCCAAGCCACCACAAATCATCATAAATGCATGCCACATATTGGCCACAAAATAACGTAGATCTTGAAACTCGGCTAACTTGAATCTGTTTATCATTTACTGGAACAAAATTATGATTTTCTCGAGTTCCAGCTACTGCATGCCCATGATTAAATCTTATTTCCTATGCTTCTCTCTCTGCTTCTATTTCATCAGTTGAAACAAAAAAAATGTAATTCCATGCACATCTTTTTGGCAAAATTCAGAGAGATTGGTAGGTGTGAGAATCTGACCAGTTACTGGTCTTTGCAAGCTGGCACAAGCTGCCAATCTTTTCAGTGTCCCCTACACCATCACATGCTGATTTTCCATGGCTGGTAGCAAAAAAGTTCCATTCTGCCATTATCCCACCAAAATCTTTGCTGTGCCAACAAAGGTTCATGAAATTTTTGTAGTTTTTGTACTGGCCTGCAGCACCATCACTGAAGTAATGAATGTGCTTGATTACTTCAAAATTTTCTTTCAGAAATCCAATCAACTTCTTCAGAAAGACATGTACTGCAACAGTATCATGCTTCAGACAGTCACTGATGACACAAACATTCACTTCTAATTTCATCTGAAACTTTGTGATACATTACAAAAGGATGCAGTGTTGCTTCGCTGTTGTCCCAGTGAAAACCTTGCGCTGCATCTTGTACCACAAAAGAATAGTTCTCTGCAAAATCCATTAATATTATTGCTTCTTCAGGTTTTATTTCCTCCTTTAGGGACTTCAGGTGAGCACTTTGGTGATTTGAAACGTAATGATGACCACAAAGGAAGATAATTTTTGAAGTCAGTTCTGTGATAAAACCCTCTACTGACAACTGTTTCATAATCAAGGTGTCCCTGTCAGTGTGAACCCATTGTTTATATTCAATCATTTCTTGTGGATCCATTTCTGCTTGTTCTGTAAAAATAGCTGAAAGGTGATCTTCTAGTGCTGGTGCTCCAGGGCACAGTTCACACTGTTGTAGCATAGTCTTTTGACTCCAAATTGCAAACACATTTTTGCATCAGCATTTTGTAATCATGAATATCGGCTCCAGCCAACATCAGTTTCACATTTTGGTGAATTGTACATACATAAACACGGTGTTCCCCTGCTACACCAACTCTCACACACCACTTTGGTCGAAGTTCACAGAACTTAGAGAAGCCAATTTCAGGGCCATTTCGATCTTTGTAAGCAATGTGCATTTCTTTCAAATTGCTGAGCAGCAGTCTTTTTTGTTTTTGAAGCTTTTTTCCATCGATCCTGACAGGCACCCAATCTTTCTTCCCTGGGCACATCCAGCTGAATTAATCATCATCATAAAACTTTTGAACTTTTACTACTACTTCCTCAGACAGAGTTTTTCCTTTCTTTTTTCCTGGTATTGCAAGAATACCTGACTCTGCTTTCAACTTCCTGGCTGTTTTAACCATTCAAAGAGAAACTCCAAATTCTTCTGCTGTTTGTTGTATAGACCAGCTGTTAGGCTCCAGAGTTAGAATCTGCAGTTTCCTTTCTTTGTCTGATAATTCCATTTGGCTTTTCAATTCTTCCAACAGTATTTCATAATCTTCACAATTTCTGCACCTCTGCTGACTTGTGCTAGCTTCCGTTTCACCCACATCAATCCCTGTAAGAGCTGCCATTTTCTGACCAATAACTTCTTGTGCTTGTCTTGTCTTTCTTTTGACATATCCTGGTAAATCTCTCTTGCTCACTTTTTGTGGCTTTACAGGGGAAATGTCAAGTGCTGAACAGCTAGTGTCTAGTTTCTGCTTTTGTGCTTCTGGTGGATCAAATGATTCACTTGATGATGATGATGATGAACTGATTCTTTGTATTTCAGCCCTGTTTCCTGCAATCAGGACAAAGTTTCTGTCCAGGCTTGATGTCTTTGCCAGTCTCTTCCTTCAACAGTTGAGCTGTTGCAATGTCAATTGCCCAAAGTGATTTTTTGGGTAATGTTGATTTATGATATTCAAATGGATTGCAACAGTGCTTCTGCAGACTCTTATATCTGGTCAAAAGAAGCTGTTTATGGTGCAAGCATATGCATGCATCTTCCTTAAATTGGACTACTTCTATTCCTGTTCGAAGAAAGTAGTCTTTCCTGAACTGTCAGCTCTGTGTGAACAGTTTCAAACCACATTTTCTGGAATATGTTTTCAGGTGACACTCTGTTCCCTTTTTATTTCCAATAGTACAAGCTTCCAGTTTTCTTTCAGTTTCTATGGGTTCTCCCACATGAACACTACTAGTATCTGATGATTCAGCCATTTTCAGTTTTGATCTGAAAACAATAATTTAGTCATGTATTACATGTTGTTGAACATAAATAAAACTTATGTATAGCCTAGCACATAGCACCTAGTCCTGCACTATATAATCAGTAATAAGAACAAAAGAAAAATAAAACATTGTGCCAATGAAATAATTATAATGCTAGAAACATCACATGGAACAAAATTTCAAAGCTCTACTAGACCTACAAAAAAGCAAGACACCAAAATAAAAAACTAGGCCCTAGTATTTCAAGACATGCTCTTTTCATTGGTTTTTGTTAGAGTATGGTGCGAGCTGTTCCACATGATCATTTTGAGCTTTAAAGATGGGACATTTTTGTCAAATTAATTTTGGCCATTTTTGATGCCTTATATCTCAGCAACTAGAACAGGTAGGAAGATCCAGATTGAAACATTTTGTAGCATATGGGCAGTACTTTCTTAGTTTCTAACAAAAGCTCACAAAGTCAAGTAGATCCAGAGCTATAATTTTCTAAAAGTGGCTTCCCAGGAATCAAAATGTAATTTGAAGCCTACTTTGAGGATATTTTATGGAAAATCTATACTTCCTAGAGCTCTAGTTGAGTTTTGAAATCTACAGTAAATTTTGACCCTAGGAGCAAATTTTCAGAGCAGAAGGATTTGTTACTGTGGAATGCTGACTAGCTAAAAATGGCACAAATAATTCGGCACTCAATGTGATGGACAAAGTAGCCCATGCTCTTGGAGCCCTAGTGACAGAACCACAAGAGATATGGAACTAACACTTTGCAGAACTTCCTTTAAGGCTTAAAGGAATCTGTGAGCAAAGTTAGAACAAAATCTGACATGGTGAAGTGGGGCACTTTTCCAAAATTGGTCCACTTGACGTTAGGCCTGTTCAAAAATCAACTTTTTCTTATTTTCATAGGTTTCTGTACATTTTCCCATGCCTTTTGACCTGAAAAAGCCGAAAATCACAACTATTTTGACCTAGAATGTTGGGAAGCATTGCCGCATGGAGCTTTAAATTTTCTGCCTTGAAATCGGCCAAAGCGCCAATTCCGGGGTCCCTTGAATTATGTTTTGCACTAACTTTTGATCTAAACAAGATAGAGCAACAAATTAGGTATCAAATGAAAAAGCATAAAATTAATAAATAATAATAATAATAATAATAATAATTATCTATCATTTTTCAGGAAACAACAGAAACTCAATCAGAATCTAGAAAACCATCTACAAGTTACAACTTCACAATGGCATTAAGCAAGGAGCTGAGGGAGCTCCGTGGGCGCACAGTTGATATCTCAGAACCTCCACGTACTGTCCACAGGCAGGTGTCAACTGGGCCATCTACCAGATCTCTCACCGAAACTTTCCTGGTTGGATACCCTTCAGCTTTTATCAGTGGTTCCCAGCTTCCCACCAACAAACAGGCGTTCCAGTATTTCCTTAATCTTCAGAATTTACCGGAAAATGCAGGGAGGCCCATGGTTCAAGACCTTGCATATGAAACAGTTGAATCTATCATCCCATTCTGGCAGATGGCTAGGATCAAGACAATGACCAAGTACAACGCAATGAAGCTCTTCATGAAACTACATGAGAAACATCGTGCTCTGGTGAAAAGCAAAGGAAGAGCAAGTAACCCTGGAGGAAAAAGAGGAGCATTTGTGCTGGAATTAGACAGCCTGTTCAATATAGGAACTCCAGATGCAATCCAGGAAATACAGAACAACAGACTGTTATCCAGAGAGAAGAAAGATGAGGATATCAGGTTCTACGAAGACCAAAAGACTGAGAGGAAAGGTCATATGTCTGGTCATGACAAGATTTTTGAGACAAGATCCCTGCAGCAAGCAGCGAGGAATGAAAGACTGCAACATAGACAAGAACAAGGTAAAACTAATTACTTTGAACGTCATAAAAAGTTTTAAGTTTTACTCCATTGCGATATTTAGCATGTACTTAACAATTACTGTCTTAACATGTACTATTTTACAGCTGCAGCAGAACAAGAGGCAGTTGTTCATGTGGATGACATTACCTGGGGTGACTCAACTGACAACAACGCTAACACAGAGGACATGGATTACCATCAGCCTCGTCCTGGATGTTCTCACCATCAAGACACTGTGACTAGTCTGACTTTGACGTTTCCAAGGAAGGTCATGGAATGTGATGTCATCTGCAATACAGCTGATCGTCTTGGTTTATCAGACAATCAAGTTACTGCCATGGTTTCTGCCACCTTGAAAGCTGGAGGGGCTGATCTGGATAACTTCGTCATCCCAACCTCAACAACACGTCGCAACAGAATGCTGTCCAGGTATAATATCAGCCAGAGTCACATGTCCAAGTTTTGTGAAAAAACCCACAGTACATTGCCTTACACTGGGATGGAAAGTTGCTCAAAGATGTCTTGGGCAGTGAACCTGGAAGTACCTCAGAGACTTTAGCTGTGCTAGTGTCTGGTCCACCTTCATACACTGAAGGAAAGTTATTGGGAGTACCTGTCATCGACAATTCTTCTGGCACAGCTCAGGCTGAGGCTTCAATGGATTTACTGGAGACATGGGAACTTACGGATAATGTTACTGCCCTTGTTTTTGACACTACATCCAGTAACAGTGGAGTTCACAGAGGAGCTACCAAACTGCTAAAGAAAATGCTGAACAAAAAGGTGTTTTATCTGGCCTGTCAACATCACATCCTGGAAATCCTAGTAGGAGCAGTTTGGGAGAAGCTGTTTGGGAAGGTGAAGGGCCAGATAATCCCTGGTTTGAGCATCTGAAGGATGTTTGGACGGACTTGTCCAAGGAAAACCCAAAGATGCTGGCTATCAACAGCAAATGGCTGAAGAAAAAGAAGAAGAACAGTGAAGAAATACTCCAAGACATTCTAACAGCAGAAAGGCTTCCAAGAGCCGACTACAGGGAAATGGCTGAACTGACAGTCATTGTTCTTGGAGGAACGCCTCCTCGAGGTATTCACTGGAGTCGACCAGGCGCCATTCATCAGGCCAGATAGATGGCCAGAAACCTGTACTCCATGAAAATGCTGATGTTTGCAGATCAACTTGAGTACGACAAAGACACTGTATCAAAGCTGGAAAGACTCAACACCTTCCTTGCGCTGTTCTACACTCCTGTATGGATGATGTCAATGTCTGCTGCAGATGCTCCCATGAATGATCTAAGTCTAATCCAGGACATGTTGAAGTACAAGAAAACTGACCCAGAGCTTGCTGATGCAATACTTAATAAGATGGAAAACCACAAATGGTACCTGACGCAGGAAGTCGTGCCATTTGCCCTGTTCAGCAGTAGATTGAGTGACACATTGAAGCACAACATTGCTGCCCAGTTACATGCCACTGAGAAGCAGGGCTGCCACTTTTGTTACTTTCGTAACAAAATTTTTACTTTTTAACATTTTTGTACTTTTGTTACGATGTTCGGAAATTTTGTTACGTTTTAGACTTTTAACTCTAATTTCAAGAAAATGGTAAATTTCTAAGTTTTAATTATTGCTGTTAGTGTCACCACTGAAGTTGGCACATTAGAAAGAGTTACCAATTAACGTTATAATATAGCGTTGATTGGCAACTCTTTCCAGTTGCTCTCGTGACTTTGTTCCGTGATCTCACGTGTGTTTAGTGTTTTAGTTTATTCAGTCTTATCTTTAATTTTATATTAAACCTGTTTAGTGAGTGAAATTTTGTGTTACTATATTTTGATAAAAAAGTATATATATATCCCTTTAATATGGAGGGAAATCAAGATGATGAAACTTATGATAGTGATTATAAAACACCGGAGAAAAAGCCTAAAATGACTAGAAAATCCAGAAAGATTTTGGTATAATAATTCAAAAGAACAGTGTGGGGACAAGCAGCGCTTCCCTTTACTATCTAAATTCATGATGGATCTCCTTTCACTTCCTCATTCTTCGGCTAGTGCCGAAAGAATATTTTCAACACTAACTAATGTTAAAGTTAAAAATAGATCTTCATTGAAAATATCCACAATAAATGCGCTTTTATATACAAAAGAATTACTTCGAAGCCAGGATTGTACAAAATGGGAACCATCAAAAGAAATGATAAATATGATGAAGGAATCCAAATGGCAAGAAAGTAAAACTATGGATGAAGAAAACGTAGCATTTTAAGTAAGGTAAGACTTAATAAATAGTTTAATTTGAACAATTTAATTTTTTTTCGTGATTTGTTACCTTTTTGATGGATTTGTTACCTTTGGCTTATTCATTTTGTTACTTTCCCTAAAATTCTTGTGGCACCCCTGCTGAGAAGCCAGACAGCTTCAGAACAGGAAAGCCTCTATTCCAGAGTGTCACAGCTAAGACCACCCTGGTTGATCTCATTGGCCCAGAATCACATTTCCTGCTGGACACACTGAACATTGGATCCGAGTGGCTTCTGGAACCTGTCACGTCTTGGCCACAGAATGAGGACTACAGAAAAGCGTTGGACTATGTTAAGAATCTGAAAGCGGTGAATGACATTGCTGAACGTGGTGTCAAGATGATGAGCGACTTTGCAAATGTCATAACAACAGATGCCAAGCAAAGGGACTATCTCCTTCAAGCTGTGGAGTTCAACAGACGCCACTTTGACAGCTTCAAGAAACAAAGTCTCAACAACTGACTGTGTAAATGTCATTATGAAATTAATCATCATGTAATGCTTTCACTTCTTGATCGATTAGACGTGACAAAATGTTAATCTCAAATTTGTGTCATGAATAAGGCGCCTTGTCTGCCTTGAGTGTGAGAAAATGAATTTTGTGATATTTCTGAAATCTTTGTATGTACCAATGTGCCATTTCTTGTTCCAAGACTATCATAATTGTATAAGTTAGAAAGAGGATTAAAAACACTAATTTGGTGCCTATTTTGTTGCTCTATCTTGTTTAGATAAAAAGTTATAGTGCAAAACATGATTCAAGGGACCCCGGAACTGGTGCTTTTGGCTGATTTCAAGGCAGAAAACTTAAAGCTCCATGCGGCAATGCTTCCCAACAACCTAGGTCAAAATGGTTGTGATTTTCGGCCTTTTCAGGCCAAAAAGCATGGGAAAAAGTACAGAAACCTATGAAAATAAGAAAAAGTTGATTTTTGAACAGGGCTAACTTGATGTGGAATGACCCATGTGAAAATAAGCTTATTTAAACCTTTGAGCAAGGATTTTTTTGGCATCTGTATTTATTCCAATCTGTAAATCAAACTGCACATTTTTTCTTGTTGTAGACCTCTGAAACAAGATCAGTAGGTCCCAATTTTTATTTGTGCCATCTAAGCAAAAATAGCTTTTAACAGGGTTGGATACAATGAATAATTATAATTGTATTTTTAATTAATTGATCCTAATTTCCATTAATTGTAATTGATTCAAAATAAAATAAAAATAATTGTAATTGATTTTTGAGCTATAACTGATGTAATTCATCAATTAATGTCAATTGTTAAAAATTATACCCCTAGATCTGGCAGTAATACATCCAATGAAAATAAACCTTTGATAGTTTATTTAGTTATACTTAGATATAGATATAGATTTTTATAGATATATTTATTTTAGATATATAGAATAGAGTTATATTTGTGTAATTGTAATTGATTCAGACAAAATTAATTGTAATTGATCTTGAAATTGTGAAGTACAATACTAACTAATTAATTTGAAGAAAAATAAAAAAATTTTAATTGTTTCCATTTTTTGTAATTGAACCCAACCCTGGCTTTTAAGCTACATATGGTTTTTTTTCTTTTTTTGATAAACATGGATTTCAGCAGTTTGAATATGGGCAGGTTCTGTTGTGACCCATTTAAAAAACACACAGGAAAAGTGAAAAAAGGCATTCTTGCATTGACTAAACTTTATTGATCAAAATCCTGAATTGAAACTAACAAATAATCATAAAGCATGTGCAACCTATCAAAATATACTAGCAAATCATCCATCCCCAATGCCTGAATGTGAACCACTTGAAAAATCACCATCCACCTCATGAAGTGCCCCATCTGAGCTAGAAACCATTGGAGATGTAGTTGAAATGCAGTATGAGCTTAGTAAATTCAATGCTTCATTGGCCACACTTGATGAGACCCCAATAAAACCATGTAAACTCTCTGACAGCACTGGTTACGCAAAGAGAAAGTTGAGGAAAGTAGTAGTTGTGAAAAGATAGCTTGAACTTGCAACTAAACAACCAATTTCATGCAGTGACTCAGATGATACAGAACTGGAGATTCTTCAACAACTAAGAGAAATTTAATCAAGTGACAAGTCAAAGTGAAAAACTGACAATTCTTACTATCCTACCAAAAAGATGGACACAAGTAAAGATCAGAGAATTTAAGTGCTCAGATTACATGGCTAGGCAAGCAGAGAGTTTGGTGAGGGAGAAGGGAGTGCTTTCAACTCCTAATCCACATTTGGGGAAACGCCTGAATAGTGAAACTGCTGCCAAAGTAATTAAATCCTATCATTCACCAGATGTGAGTAGACAAATGCCAGGGTTGAAAGCAGGGATGGGGAGTCAGCCAAAAACAACCGACTCCCGAGTCGGTATTTTTAAAAACCGACTCCGACTCCCGACTCCCGACTCTTTCCTTATCATGCTGATCTACAACCTTATAAATATTGGGATGTTTGTTTCGTAGATGGCGTTTCAAGTTTGAGGCTCTAGTTGGAGCATTAGCATGTTTCCCAGTGTAAGCACTAATTTTTGCATTACACTCTTTACCATCCTTTTCTACATGACAAATAAAAATACTTTCATCCTCATTTATCTTAAAATATTGAAAGACTGCTGATTTTCTACTAGGCCCACGACTCATTACTAATAGGGGCTAATTAAATTAATAATTAATATATTGCTAATTTTTATATGGTACCTAGTATCCTAAAATAGAAATATGAAATTCATTTGCTAAGATTTACCAGAATAATAAATCAAATGTGGAAATGTGAATCTAGAATTAGTTCAGGAAGATATTTATTTAGGGCAGAGTAGTATTCTGGTAAATTGTTGGCATATAGAAATTGAATCAGAGTCGGGAGTCGGGAGTCGGTCATTTTTACCGACTCCCGACTCTTCAAAAAAGCCCCGACTCCCGATTCCGACTCCCCACCTCTGGTTGAAAGACTATGTTTCTGTAAAAGGAGCTGATGGTAAGCAGAAAAAAAAAATTACTAATCTTATGCAACCTAAAAGAAGCACTTGAGCTTTTTAAAACAAACCATCCAACAATTAAAATAGGATTTTCAAAATTTGCAGAGCTTCAGCCAAAAGAATGTGTATTGCCAGGTGCCAGTGGAACACATTCTGTCTGTATTTGCACTAAGCACCAGAATGTCAAACTCATGATGGCAGCATAGGTAGGATAAATAATTACCTTGAAAGGCATATACAAATACTGTACTTTATTATTATTATAAATGTAACAATAATGGCTTCCATAAAATATATTGTACATACCTAATAACTGCCTTTTTAAATATAAAGTTATGTTGATGCCTCTTTTTTCATGGTTTCACCCAGCTAGACAAGAATCAGTTCTTATAACTCAATTGGTAAAAATAAAGGAATAGGTTATTTTAATATACATATTAAAAGGCAAATTGTCTTAAAAATAGCAGACATAGATCTCAGTGAGACAAATCTAATGGTACTTTTCTCAACACTAGCTCAAACAGTTCCAAAGAAAGGGCGCTCCAAAGTTTGGTGGAAAAAGGTACTTGGTCAAAATGGAGGTAGGTATGGTCTACTGAAATGGCTGTAGTGTCTATACTAACTTAACACTAAAAATCTTGTTCTAGGTTAAGGTAGACATATGTACCCAAAATTTGGTGAAAGGAGGAAAAAAAATCAGTTGTGACATCAAATGACCAACACAAGGTCAAAGGTCAAAAATAAGATCAACTTTTTTACCTGTGGTAAAAAAAAAAAAAATGAATAAAACCAAAGTTGTAGATCTGCTTAAAAGCTTTAAAATAGTGTTTAAATGGTCTCTGTACGTGCAATAGGAGCCGAGATATTTCATGTTGAAATATGGTATGACCTTGGAAATTGACTTTTTTTTTACAAAATTCAAATGACCATATCTCCGGAACCATATGACCTAGAGTGTTGAAACAAGTGCTATTCTGTTTTTCTCACCGAGATCTATAAGTGTGCTAATTTTCAAAAAAATCTGTGATGGTCATGTTTTTTCAACCCAAAATTCTGTTGAACTGACATGGAATGACCCAGAAAACACACACACATTAAATAATACTGTACTTACAAGCTTATTAGAGAGCAAACAGCTAATTGGAATGGTCTTGAGGAAGAGGGAAACATTGGAGTGTCTTAGCTGGAGTCGTAGCAAGAGGCTATGACTGTAGCAAAACACTAAGATAAATAATATTCTATTATGGTGAAATGACTGTTGTTGCCATTCAGGCATGCATTAAATTTATATGAAACATACACCAAGAGCTCTAAATTGCAAATGCATTACAGATACATTTAAGTAGAAATTAATAAGTATGTACGGTAGCAGCCATGAAATTAACATACTTCTGTCTGCAAACCTAAGTAAGAAAGAGTTCTTATAGTCAGCCAACTTTTGAAAGCCAACTAGTCAGCAATAATTCACAGTCGGTACATCTCTACTTATGTCTGTAAATCCACCTGCAGTATCAAAATTTTTCAAACAGGAATACATCCCCACCTTAATAGATGGGTTGCTATGGGAAAACATGCTTCATTTTATGTAATACTTTTTAGGAACATAACCCTTACATTAAACAAGGACTCTCTGTATACATCAGCATTATTTTAATTTACACTTCCAGTTTGTATTTTACCTAGGCCAGTGGTTCCCAACCTGGGGTCCCCAGACCCCTGGGGGTCCACGAAGGTAGTACTGGGGGTCCGTGAGCTTTCAATATTTTGAGAGGCTCCAATGAAAATTGTACATTTACCCACGATAAGGGCGCTCAGGCTAAAATTTCAAGTTCCCTTGCTCTTGGCTGGAATTATTAATACTTTTTTAATACGCTGTATTTTAATTGCATACCGTACTCACTTATATGTCCTTTATTTGATAGTGAAAAATGAAAAAACGAGTTAATTATTAGTTAATAAAAACAGTTTGGTAGACAGAATCTTTCAAAAACATGGGGTCCGTGGGAAAAAAATAATAAAAGGGGTCCTTTGTGGTGAAAAGGTTGGGAACCACTGACCTAGGCCTTCACTCTGAAAGCAATTTTAAATTAGCTATTAATTTTAATTTTATAACTGTTACACAGTCAGTGAGTATGGGGAAAAGCATCAGAATTCCTGTTCATCCTTGTCTAGATTTAGTGTACATCTGCAACAAATATTCTCTAACCCCTCCAAAAATAGAGTAGCTTTTATGGTAATACTAAAGCCTGAACTTAACCTTAAGCTAATGACTTGACTGAAGAGAATTTAGAGTTACCTGTAATGGAAAAGTTGCACTTTTGTTTCCAACATATCCCGACACAACATGACTTTGCAAGGACAGTACTCTCATTTCTAGTGCTAAAATGAAAGAAAAGTAAAAAAAAAAAACATTAAACTTAGCCCTACATTTAGGTCATGTTTATTTAGGAAATATTTCTGAAATTTTTCACATCAAGGATGTAGGCCATTCTCCAAGATTTCCAAACCTAGTGCATAGCCTATCTTTACAAACTATTAGGAATAATAATTAAGCTAGGTTGGAAAATGAAGCTATAAAGTCCTAATAATTAAGAATAAGGAAAATTAATAAAAGAATGAATGACTGGCAAGAAGTTTTAGATCACTACAAGCAGTTATGGAATAAGTCAAATGGTTTCATCAAAATGTACTACCATACCTAGTACTTAGTCTGGTAATACTCAAGAATTTTAATTACAACTTTTCAAACATCGACTTAAGTTAAACAGCTGATAAGCAATTTACTTTTAGAAAATGGAAAATGATCAATTTTAATGACCAACACAAACACCCAGTTTGTTATATATATATACAGCAGAGCACCGATTATCCGGACTAATTGGGACAAAGGGTGGTCCAGATAATTGAACATTAAAAAATCATGTTGCAATACTGTAAGCAGAGCTGGGCAATAAATACATTGAATGTATTTAAATACTAAATACATGGGAGAAATGTATTTAAATACTAAATACTAAATACATTTTACGAATGTATTTAGATACTAAATACAAAATATATCAATTATATTTAAATACATTTGTAAATACATTTTAAATACATACAAATTTTAACATATGCATTCACTAATTCACTAAGCCATGACACGCACACGATAAAGAAATCAACCACTTTCGACTAAGAGTGGCACACAACTGATTGAACTGACACGTTGAAACATGAACCATGCTGTACTACACTGTCAACGCATCGTACTGTGCTAGTACAGAACGTGTATTAAACCAGTAAAAGTATTTATATTTTTATAGTTTGAGTATTTAAATACATTGTATTTAAATACTCATTAAAGTATTTAAATACTATATTTAAATACATGAAAAACAATGTACAGTGCCCGCGAAAAGTATCCGATCACTCAAGAAAATATAATATTTTCCCTTGATATTCAGAGACACACAATTCACTTTCTATTTGTTCTAGCGACATCTGGTAACTTTGAGGTTGCTCGCTGATATGAGAGCTATCCAACGCATTCTCAAATTAGTGTTCTGGTAGCCTTCGTTGCGGGTGGCTGTGTCTCAAAGTTGTCAGATTTCACTGTTTGTGTAAATTTATTGATATTTTGTTATTTTTTACAGAAAGTGGTGTAAATAAAATTTATATATAATGTGTGCTAAAAAACAACTTAAGAGTGATTGTCGAGGTGCTATTGTTGCTTTGCATACATGTGGGAAATCACAGAGACAGATAGCTAAGGAATTAAACATATCCCAAAGTACCGTTAATTTATGGGTTTCACGGGCTAAGAACAATGCCGGCCTAACCACGCCAGTCCCTAAAAAACGATCTGGCAGACCGAGAAAAACAAATTCACGAACAGACAAACTTATGAAACGTTTAGTATTGAAAAACCCAACAATAACTGCGAAAGAAATAAAATTTAATATGAATAATTTGTTATCTGGTGTTTCTGAACGAACTATCCAGGAGCGGCTCCAAAAAGAACTCGGATTACCATCTCGCCATGCTGCTAAGAAACCGTTCATTAATGAAAAAATGCGTAAAAAATGTGTCGCATTTTGTAAAAAATATATTCATTGGACTGTTGATGACTGGAAGAAGGTTTTATTTAGTGATGAGTCGACATTTTTGACATTCAGAAGTTGTCCAAAAAAGGTTCGCCGGCCCATTGGCTCAAATAGGATGGACCCTAAATACACCCTAAAGACAATGAAACACCCTCCAAGTGTGATGGTTTGGGGTTGTTTCGGTTACTATGGGCGTGGAAACCTATATTTTCTTCCGAAGAACACAACTATGAATGGTGCACGGTATTTAGCAATGCTACAGGATAAACTTCCAATGGCAATGGCAATCCAAAGGACAAAAACATACATGCATGATGGTGCACCATGTCACAGGGCCAAAATAGTGACAAAATGGATTACTGACAATAAATTTGATATTTTGGATTGGCCTGGTAATAGTCCAGATCTCAATCCGATAGAAAATATGTGGCTAATAATAAAAAATAAGGTTGAATGCCACGACACTGGCTCAGTCGAAAAATTACAAGAAGCCATCAAAAAGGTATGGTGCAAGGAAATATCAGTGGAAGTTTGTCAAAACTTGATTAAATCCATGCCAAAACGTCTAGAACAAGTCATCCAAACCAAAGGACAGATGACAAAATACTAATATAAGGTTAGTATACATTTAAACATTGTTTTTTATGTAAAAAATACAAATTTCCAGGGTGATCGGATACTTTTCGCGGGCACTGTATTTATAAATACAGTTCTAAATACACAAATGTATTTAAATACAAATGTATTTAAATACTGCCCAGCTCTGACTGTAAGGTACATGTATACCATACCATAATTTAAAGTTTCTTAGCCATTCAGAGCTTGCCTTAAATTATGGATTACCACCCAATTTTTGTGTTAAAAATTACAGCCTTTCACAAAGAACTGGCCCTGAAATGGGTTGTCCAAATGACCACTTGTAAAAACCACACATAAACAGCATTGTCCACTTTCTCATTTTCTGGCTTTTTTCATTGCTTTCTGTGCTGTACTTCCATCCTCCTCCTCCTCCAAAACAGAAACAGACAAAATTAAGAATAGAGTCACTTTGTTTTTATGTAAAAACAGATATTGTTAAAGTTCCAACACCATATTTCACTGCCAACTTTTTACCATTTTCACCTTTCTTTAACTTGCTCAGAATGTCCACTTTGTCATTCAATGAAAGAACCACTCTTATGCAGAAGTACCAAATGAATGGAAAAAAGCTAATGTAGTAGGGTACCCATTTACAAAAAGGGTAGGAAATTATAGGCCTGTTAGTTTGACATCATTGGTAGGAAAAATAGCTACGAGAAAGAATTATAAAGAATAATATTCAAGATCATTTGGGGAACTTTTAATCTTGTTTAAAGTTCACAACATGGATTTAGATCAGGAAGGTCTTGTTTATCTAATCTGTTAAACTATTTAGAATTTGTAACCGATCAGGTAGATAATTGAAATGTAATCTATGTTATTTATTTGGATTTTAGTAAAGCATTTGATGAGGTTCCACATAGGAGACTTCATATAAATTAACCCATTACCAGCCATAGTCCTTATTTAAGGACTTCACAATATTTTAGCTCTATTATAATATATAACTATTTTTAGAACATTTTTATTGATAGCATAGTTTTGAGTCTTAATAATTTTTAACACCACCTTTGGTGAGGTTGGCAATCCTGAACATCACAATTCATAAACAAAGAAAATCTTACTGGTAAGCTCCATTTCATTTTTTCTCAAATTGTAATAATTTTATCATGAAATTTTTACCCCATTTACTTTATATTCATAACATGCGTTTAGTGCATTAACTTTGATATGAAATCAATCTAAATAAAAAAATATAAATACCATATGTCGGTTATTACAGTGATTAGAACTGTGGTCCTAAAAAAAGGATCATGGGCAGGAGTATGGCTAAAGTTTCCCTTTTCTTTGATTGCTATAAGTCGTAGAAAATTGATACTTTGGTGGCAAACTTTAGAGTTACAGCAAATCACAGTAATAGAATTGAACTTAATTATGAAACAATATCTTTTAAAAAAATAGCATAATTAAATAGTATCAAGTGCTACATAGCATTTGACCTTCATAGTAGCCAGGTAAGGTAACTTGGAACCATAATTATCTGGTACTAATGAAATTAAATGCAATGTTACTGATAATAACAGCTAATGATAGGATTTTTTATGCGTGAACTAACGTGTCTTAACAAAAAAACCCTCATAAAAAATTAGTATCTGGTGATACATAATATTTGAACTTGAAGTAAGGTAATTTATACATACACAGTGACACACACAGTATATATAATTGCTTCAAGCAATGGGTGATGTGTTCTGGAACAAGTGGATACTGTTATCAGATGGATCTGTATCAAGGAAAATTGAAAAGGTCCATCTAGGAAGATTTTGTGACAGTCTAGGTGCAAAGGTTATTTTAGCTATGACTCAACACTTGCAAAATCCAGAAGATCATGAAATATATCTTGACAACTTTTCCACAAGTTACAAGATGTTAATGCATATGAGGTGCTTGGGAATCAGAGTCACGAACTACACACACAAATTGGACTGGCAAATGTCCTCTAACAGATGAGAAAGTCATGAAAAAGGAAGAATGTGGAGCATTTGACTACAGATTTGAAGAAAAAGAGGAAATTTTATTTGTCAAATAGCATGATAACAGCATGGTTACAATGGGTACAAATCATCAAAGGACCAACCCTCTTGGAACTGCCAAAAGATGGTCTAGCACTAATTGGAGAGATGTGTACCCCAGCCACAGGTCATTGCACAATATAATAAATTCATGGGAGTCAATCATCTTGATTGGTTAATTCAGAAATACTGTATTGGCATTAGGTCTAAGAAGTGGTAACCTATTTCAGCTTGTTCACAAACTGTCTTGATATTGCAGTAATAAATGCATGGGTTTTGCACACCATGGTCAGTGAAGAACCATTGTCTTAGATTTTAAGCAGTCCATTACTAGGACCTATTTACAGCTTCAGTCTGCTTCTGACCCAAGACATACTGGACACCCGAAGAAGTACTGTTCAAAGGTTGTGCCTGAAGTAAGATTTTCACCACTTGGGCACACACTTGATAGAACTGAAGTCAGAGTCATTCCACTATAATTCAGTCATTTTAAAAAAAAATTTACACCATACCATTTTAGATTTTGTTGAGCTGCAGGGAGCCAATAGGCCTTGAAAAATGATGAAAATAGCAATTTAAATTTTTGTAATCAGATCTACGGTTCTCAAGTTATAGCACTTCAAAGTTTGCCACTTTTGCCATTGGGTGGTGCTGAGCGCACCATTTTATTTTTAAAAAATTTCCTTAAAATCATTGTTGTATGCAGGGGTGGCTCGTCAATAGGCACTGCGGAACTGCAGCACCCCCATGATCTTATGATCTTTATATTTAAATATTTAAAATAGCCTCTGTTTTTTTTCAATGAACTTTGAGTTTTTAAATCAGATTATATCCTTTTTTCCTTAAACTATTTCAATGCTGAACAAATGAATCACGAAAGTAGCTTCAGCCTTCCCATGGAACTGCGTACTTAACAGTTCCAGATTTTGTTCAAAATGCTTGAAACCTCAGTGGCAGATGTATGAAGAGCAAGTCAGAATCGCAGGTTTAAGAGGATCCAAAGCACTGTGGACAGAGCAGTGCCAATTTGTTTGTTTGATGTGGTAGTTGTGTTGCTGTATCGTTTGCTAATTCGAAATTTAATTTCCAAATTGCATTTATCAATGATTCGTTATCATTTATTTTTTGTCGTGAGATTGAAGTTAATTATATAATAATTGGATTATTTACAATATATAGTTTTCATTTCTTAGAATATTTTTTTGCTCAGAATAAAAACAGAAGAAGGAATTTGTTTATAAATAAAATTTTTGGCAAATTCGAAATTACCCATTAAGCGTAAGTACCCTATAATTGATTTTATGATACTATTTTACTTATTTTTATGACTGAGTAGTGAGTAGTTATCTATTCAACTTTCTCTCTCTCTCATATATATACCGGGTATCTGAGAATTATCTGTACAATTTTTGGCTATTATTAAAAGTCAACCATGAAGTGTAGAAATTCCAGTGTTGTCCCATTTTACAGAGAATATCATTAAGTTTTTTCTGATACCACGTTTTGACAAGTTTTTCAGAAATGTACGCGGGTGACAGACATTGATGATTTAAAAGCAAGAATCACAGCTGCTATTGAGCGAATTGATGTGGATATGCTGCAGCGTACATGGCAACATTTGGAGTATCGATTGGATGTTTTGCAAATCACTAATGACGCACATATCGAATGTTTGTAACAACATTACTTTAATAAAAGAAACTTTTGAAAATACAGATTCTAAATAATCTTGTTTAAGAATTTTACGTGTGTTATCAAGAATTTTATTAAAAGATGAAATTGTACAGATAATGTTCGCACACACTGGAATTTCTAAAAAACTTGTCACAACTTGGTATCAGAAAAAACTTAATGAGCTTCTCTGTAAAATGGGATAACACTGGAATTTCTACACTTCATGGTTGACTTTTAATAACAGCCAAAAATTGTACAGATAATTCTCGGACACCCTGTATATAATTGACACAATTGTTTGCAATTTCTGAGGCAGCACCCCCATAACTGAAAGTCACGAGCCACCACTGGACTTGTATGTTCAATTTTAACAAAGTGTCAAATCCTATATTTTTGAGTGCATGGAATCCAAAAATTACAAAAATGTGGAAAAAATTTACCCTTCCAAGTCATATCTTCCATATTTTATCTTCTCAGACCAAAAAAATGGTCAGCTTTGAGGGCCTGTATTAGGTTTTCTTTCAAGGGAAATGCAGCATTATTTAGGATAGACATATGAGAAATCATGTTTAAAAAATCTGATATATTATCTTTCTGTATGATTTTATAGGCATGAGAGCATACCACATTTTCTTCTTGGACAAAAATGGGACTAACTATTTATTTTAATTTAATAAATGGTAGCATTGTAACTTTCGATCACTGATTTCAATTCTCTATCTTCATATTGTTTAACTAAAATTTTAAATGCTCTTGATAAAATTTCCTCTACTTAATTCTGAGCTGTGTGGCCCTTAATTTAATTATAAGAACAGCCACAATAACTTTACCTAAATTGTATTTTCTACATTAAAACTTTATTGATAGCTTAGTAGTACATGACAATATTTTTTATACAATTATTAATACATAATATTTTGGAGACAAAAGATAGGCAGCTTTCAAGGATGGTATTGCTTATATGCAATATATGCTTATATATATTTTTTAATTGAATCAAACATCTTATATTTTTACTACACTATCTTAAATAGGTCCCTAATATACCTGTTTTCTTTTCAGACTGACTGCACACTACCATAGACTGCTCCAAAATAATCTCAAAATTGATTTGTGAATTGATTGTGATTGTGTTGATTCATTAACAGTGTTATAGTATGCTTCAGAAATGGACATGGAAACAGAATTTTCCCTTTGTTTAATTGGAATGGTTAAAGGTTCAGAAGACTCGTGTCATAAAACATGGTACAACAAGAATACAGGCTACAGACATCTTGCAGAACTGGCAGAAGACAAGGTTGAACTGCTTACTTGGCAGTCTGGCATAAAGCCACAACTAGAAAATGGAACCATCTCTTTGAATGATGAAAGTAAAGTTTGTTTTCATCACTACGACATGTACATCAAACGATATGAAAATCGCCAGAAAAAATGCTGCAACCCTTTTACTCTGCATGGTTGCATAGGTAGGCACAAGCAGAAGATGCGGAATGGTTCACATGTGATTACTGTTGACTTGGCCTGTCAACTTTCAGCATCATCTATTCAGGTAATCCCTGGTCAAAAGCTTTGCTTAGAATATTGGAAACATGCAAAATCCATTGTTCAGAACAGTTCATCTGACGAAAGTGGCAATCTACCAATCGTACAACAATAGTGTCAGTGGTTATGGATACTTTTGAATTCTTTGAGGTTTTGGCTTCTAAAATTGACAATATGACCTCTCATTCCTAAATTTCCAAATGTCAAGCATGTTACCTCAACAAACTAAAACAAGAACTTTGTGAATCCTTCAACCTGCATCATTCTTGCTGATTTTGCTGAAAATTATTCAATGGCCATTCAGGATTCCTCTGGTAAGCTTCAGACAAAATCATTTGCCTTTTTCTCTGATGACCTTGAACATGATGCTGGATTTGTTTATCATCTTCAAACTGTTCTCTGTTCTTTCATTCGTTCGTATTTGCCCCATATCTCAAAAATTGAATATTTCTCTGATGGATGCTCAGGTCAGTACAAAAACTTCAAAAATTTTCTTAATTTAACCTTTCACAAACAAGATTTCGAACTTGATGCAACATGGAACTACTTTGCCACCAGTCATGGAAAATCTCCATGTGATGGTCTTGGTGGAACTATTAAAAGAAAACTGCTTCATGAAAGTTTAACTCTAACAGAGAAAGATCAGATTATTTCTGCCATTCAAGCTTTCATTTTTTGTAAGAGCAGCATGCCTTCAATACAGTTCTTTTATATTGCAAAAGACGAACTTATACCAGTAAGAGCCACTTTAGAAGAAAAGTTCAAAATTGGAACAACTGTTCCTGGAACAAGAAGCTTTCATGTCTTCATTCCAGAAAAGATTGGCTGCATCTCCTACAAAAGAACTGCAGAGGATGAGGAACTTTCAGGAATGTTTTCTTTTTTCAGTTCACCATCCACTGTATCAACAACACTGATACCTAAACTACATGATTATGTTGCTGCCATGTATGACAGTCATTGGTGGATTGGAGTGATTACTGATGTTAAGGAATCTGATGACTTTGAGGTTAAATTCATGACACCTCACGGTCCAAGACAGACATTCTCTTGGCCAACTCAGGATGATATCTGCTAGATTCCAAAGTCAAATATATTGAGAATACTCACTGCACCAATTACTATATCAGGACGTGTGTACAAAATATCAGATGAGGATTTCACTGCTCTCATTGAATTTTAGTTACAAACCAAACACACACTAAACTTATTGTAATAGGTGCTTCTCTTAGATCCACTTTTGTGGGCACAATGAACAATATACTGTTTGTGTAACCAAATATGTATTCATGTAAAGATTTGTATTCAACTTTTTGAAAATAAAATGTTTAGGAAAAAAACAATAAAACACTAAATCTACCATAGCTAGTCCAAAGTCTAGTTGAGAAAATGGTGATGGGTGTTACAGCCATACCAGTAGGGAAGTTCCTCAAAACTTAACAAGTGATGTTAACGGGTCTAAACTAGGTTTAATGGCAGAAATGTTTCACTCTACAAATTTTGGTGCCAAAAATAAAGCATTTTAAAAAATTATTTATTTATGGCATTTAAATGTTACTGATTCCAGTGGAATTGTCCGTTATGCTTACCATTAAATGAAAGATATTATGGCCTCTTTTACTGTAGTTTTTCCATTTTTATGTAGTTTTTGGATTCCTTGCCCTCTGAATTGTAGGAATTTTACATCTTGTTTTGTATTGTTGATAAAAATTGTAATTTTAGAGCATTTCTTGCAAATAGCAATGGGGTGCAAGAGCACAATCCCATTTTTGTACAAGAAAAAAATGTGGTATGCTCTCATGCTGGTAAAATCATACAGAAAGATAATATATCTGAAATTTTTTAAACATGATTTCTCATATGTCTATCCTAAATAATGCTGCATTTCCCTTGAAAGAAAACCTATGCAGTGGAAGATATGACTTGGAAAGGTGAATTTTTGCCACATTTTGATATCATTTTTGGATTCCTTGCCCTCAAAAATATAGGATTTGACACTGTTAAAATTGAACAAAAAATGATGATTTTAAAGAAATTTTAAAAAAATAAAATGGCACTAGTGGCAAAGGTATCAAACTTTGAAGTGCTATAACTCGAGAACCGTAGGTCCAATTACAAAAGTTTAAATTGCTATTTTCATCATTTTTCAAGGCTTATTGGCTCCCTCCAGCTCAACAAAATCCAAAATGGTATGGTTTACACCCCTGACAATTATAATGGAATGACTCAGGAGGAAAACAGAGAACATGTGCATTTTGCAAGAAAGTTAGTAAGCAATGCATGAAATGTGAGGTTAGTCTGCATATTGGCAAATGTTATGCCAAGTGGCATTCAAATGAATGCTGTAAGAAATAAAATAAAAGTTCTTTCCAGTACTTCTTTTATTGATCAATGTTTTATACTTATTTTAATTGGGGATTCTTGGTAAAATGTCACTATAGCAAAAGTTTATAAATAATAAAAATTGAGGTCCAACTGACCATGGTCCTAAAAAAAAAAAAAAAAATTTCAAAGTTTAATTTTTGCAAGAGAAATGAAAAAATGACTATCATTTCATTCAAAACGTTAATGTTGAATGATTTAAAGATGGAATAATAAGAAAAAAGTTTTAAAAATCTGGACATTAATGGGTTAAAAGCTTGTGGGATATTAGGTCAGTTATAAATTGGGTAGGAAAATGGTTAGAAAACGGAATAATTCTAAATGGTCATGAATCTGGATGGCAGAAAGTGAAAAGTTGGGTACCACAGGGATCAGTTTTAGGTCCACTACTCTATTTTATATCTAAATGATTTGGAGAAAGGAGTAGGTTATAAAATTTCTAAATTTGTTGATACAAAAGTAGTTGCTCCTGTTACAAATATAGAAAATTCTTATAAACTGCAAAAGGATCTTTATTGATTAGTTGCTTGGGCTAGTAAATGGCAGATGGAATTCAATGTTCAAAAGTGCAAAGTCATGCATTTTGGTAGAAATAATGGAAACTTTAGTTATGAGATGCAAGGGAACTGGTTGGAGGATGTTAGAAAAGAAAGGGATCTTGGCATAGTTTGTGATCTAAAATTTTCGGCTCCTTTCCGTTCTACCCTAGCAACAAAAAATTAAATTATACAGGGTGTCCGAGAATTATCTGTACAATTTTTGGCTGTTATTAAAAGTCAACCATGAAGTGTAGAAATTCCAGTGTTATCCCATTTTACAGAGAATCTCTAAGTTTTTTCTAATACCAAGTTGTGACAAGTTTTTTAGAAATTCCAGTGTGTCTGAACATTATCTGTACAATTTCATCTTTTAATAAAATTCTTGATAACACACGTAAAATTCTTAAACAAGATTTAGAATCTGTATTTTCAAGTTTCTTTTATTAAAGAAACGTTGTTACAAACATTCGATATGTGCACCATTAGTGATTTGCAAAACATCCAATCGATACTCCAAATGTTGCCATGTACGCTACATAGTGATGTTAAAAAAAAAACGGGTTTTTTATGTCCATATTTTTTTTTTTTTTTTTTTTTTTTAATATAGATATTGCCAATTTAATTATAAGGTATACTTTTGCAATGATATATATTATAAAAATAAATAAATAAATAATAAAATAGGCCATATGGTACCAGTATAGAATGTCCTTTTCAGCCTATTTACAGAAAAAAACTGGCCTCTTTCTTGCACTGAAAGTCTTGTATCTTGAGATCCATTAAACTTGCGAGAACACTGGCTGGGAGCTGACTGCCCATTGTCCAACCTTTCCAGGACTCTCCCATCCATACCTCGGATTTTGAATCTCCCACTTAACTATCCTTTAGACCCATGATGACATATTCCCCCCCCCTCCGAGACCCTCCATATATATACATACACATACACCCATATACCAATATATGCATAAATACTTATATATACATTTATATCTATTATATACCCCATACACACGCATACATCCAGAATTCCAGATACATACGCACGCATACTCACATATATACCTACACAAACTCATACACCTCTATTTTGCCCTTTCATTACCTCCGAGATCATTTAGCACATACAGTAATATCCATACAGCCAAAAGAAACCGATTAAGCACAGACAGAGCAGCAAAGCTAGTATTTATATCCCAAAATACAAAATTCCAAGAAAGTGAAGTAAAACTTGGTGCTACATTGGCTTCGTCAACATCCAAATCTGCAATAAGTACCAGTACCTGTGATATTGAAACTATATGCTCTAATCAATCTAGTGATAATGATTCTTCAATGGAAATAGAATCAGATAATGAAAGTTAAACAGCATTAGGTTAACACAAAGGTTAGAGAGATTAATATTTTTATTTTTTTCTATTTTTCTATTTGGAATATACAGGGTGGCCCAAAAAAATGGCACCAATTTTGAGAAGTGATATCTCAATAACCATTGCAGCTAGGGACTTAAAAAACAACCAAATGAAAGATAATTCTTTTCTCTTTAAATACTTATTCTATGGCTTGATGGTTATAAGCCCACATAATGCCCAAAATTGGCTTCCAAAAAAAATATACAAAAAAAGTTGCGCATTTATATTTATTCCTTGATCCTAATTTTAAATGAAATTCTTCTATTCCAGACCCCTCAAGATGGGATTGAGAGAATCTGATAAGAACATTATACAAGCACTACGTGAAGAAAAAGGATATTCATTAAACAGAATCATTTACGAATTTCCAAATAGAAATTGGAAAAAAAGAACTGGCACATTTTTTACAAAAACTTAAAGAAACCAGCAGCAGTCAAAGGCATCCGGGAAGTGGTTGACCAAAAAGTATTAGAATGCCAGAAAACATTGAAAAAGTAAATGAAATGGTTTTAAGTCAAGAGGAACAACCGGGAACAAGTAAAAGTGAACGTGAAGTTGCGAAAGAAACCGGGATTTCACGTTCATCAGTACAGCGAATAATTCAAAAAGATCTTGGGTTGAAAACATTTAAGAGGGTGAAGGTTACTGCTTTATCAGAGCCTGTGAAAGAAAGATGTTTCCATCAATGTAAAAATCTTTTGCAAAGATTTCGGTCAAATGAGTCTGTGAAAAAAATTTGGTTTTCTGATGAGAAACGATTTACAGTCGAAACACCATGAAATACCCAAAATGATCAGGTTCGTGCAGCAGTGGCGACAAAAACTCATGTTGACCCAAAATGACTTTTGCGTGAAAAAAAAAAACTTTTCAGATTCGATAATGGTTTCCCTTGCAGCATCATCTGAGAACAAAACATCCATCATTTTTATTCAGCGAGGCGTTAAAATTAACTCAATTTACTACTGTAATGTCATTTTGTCTCCAATGTTGTCAGAAATCAAGGAGACAAGCACTGATTTTGTGTTCATGCAAGATGGAGCCCCATCTCATACAGCCAAGGAAACAATAACATTTCTCAATAATAATTGTCCTGGTTTTATCGAACCAAATAATTGGCCACCATGCAGCCCAGATCTAAACCCCATTGACTACTTTGTATGGTCTGCCTTAGAGAGAGAAGTCTACCATGGTCAGAAAATCTGTGATGTGAACCATCTTCGTGAGCGAATTCAGGCTGCATGGAAAAATCTCTCACAAGTGACGATCTCAAAGGCAATTTCAAAATGGAGGGCGAGATTACAGGCTGTGGTTGACTATAATGGAGGGCAGATTGAGCCATTTATTGAAAATTAGGTTTAACTTAAAACCACAGAACTTCGTTTAAAGACCGTAAATTAGAAGATAATTAATTAGAAAAAAATAAAAGGAATAAATATAAATGCGCAACTTTTTTTTGTATATTTTTCTTATAAGCCAATTTTTGGCATTACATGGGTTTATAACCATCAAGCTATTGAATAAGTATTTAAAGAGAGAAGAATTATCTTTCATTTGGTTGTTTTTTAAAATCCCTAACTGCAATGGTTATTGAGATATCACTTCTGAAAATTGGTGCCATTTTTTTTGGGCCACCCTGTATATACATATACTCTTATTCTTGCCAATCACAATTATATATATTGTTTTATACTAGTATTATGTATTTTTTATTATGTATATTATACCAGTACTGGTGATATTGAAACTAGCATATATGCTCTACCCAATCTAGTGATGCTTCTTCCATGGAAATGAAGGTTAAACAACATTAGGTTAACAAAAAGGTTAAAAAAAAAAGGTGAATATTTTTTTTTTCTATCTGGAATATACAGTATATACTGGTACTCTTGCCAATCACAATTATGTATATTGTTTGAAACAAGTAAGAATGTTTTATATTCTAGTTAAAAAATATATATACATATAAAAAATGAGGGTTTGTTTTTCCTTTCTATTATATACTTTTTGCGTGATTCAGTTTTTCTAAAAGATGACTATATATACTAGGTATAACTGTATAAGCATGGTAGTTTTTTTTTTTTTTTTTTTTTTTTTTTCCCCCCAGATTTACCGCCGATTCATACCTAAAGAGGTGGTACATATCTCGGCGAGGCAGTGAGTGGGTGATGTTACTGTGCTGGGGGTGGTAGACCAGGGGAATGAGTAAGGGTCAGTCAATGGATAGTAGGTAAGAGAGGTACGGTTTCAGATGCGATGGAGCAGATGGGAGTGAGTAGGGAAGAGGAGAACCGCTTCCGCTGAAAAGTGGGGGCCGTCGGCAAGTATGGATCGTAAGCAGTTGGGTATGGGGTTTTCGGCCAAGAGAGGGAAACACCTGCGACGGAGAGCGGACAGTAGGGTGCATCAAACGCCCTTAGGTTCTTGGATTTTAATGTCTATTCTCTCAAATGTTACACTTGTTGCTAGAAGTGTGTATGCCAAAAATTAATTAAATCGGAGGTGGTCCTGGGTGGCCACCGGTCACTTTTATATTTTCGCGGCAATTTTCAGGGGCTGCGCTATGTAAAAATATCTATTTTTTTTATTTACCAACCAGTTGGCTACTTACATTGTTTCTTTTAATATAGAGTTGCTAAGGGGTGATTTACATAACATTTGAGAGAATAGACATTAAAATCCAAGAACCTAAGGGCGTTTGATGCACCCTAAAGGGTGATTTACATAAAACATGTACCATAAACGAAACTTCACTTATAGTCTAATAATATCCTTTATTGTCTTTCAGAAACAATGGAAGCTGTAACATGGAAGCTAAGAAGACCAGATTAGCAAGTGCCATTTTTGGTCTTGGCAATGCTCTTACAGAAGGAGATGGTACATTGACAGGAGTCCGCCTCCCAACTTGCCGGCAGGTTCTTCGATGCGTGATGTGGCACATCCAGAAAGAAATGTGAAGGCAAACAAACACAGCCACTCAAATGGAAATCTGCCAGCATAGTCCTTATCCAGCTGAAAACATTCTACACTAAAGCAAATATTCCTATGCTTTCAGACCATCAATGCTGCAAACTAATACTTGACCTTCTTAATGACAATAACAAATTGCGTCAAATACCTGTTTCTCGCAGAGAATCTCCAAACACTTTGGCTAAGTTGCAATCCATGAATGAACGTCTTGATAAGACCTTTGGTGTATGGACAAAAGATGCAATGACAAACATTAAGAATGAGGAAGATAGAGCATTTTTAGAGTCAATGAAATCTGACAGAGTAGCCTCATTTGGTAGTGTTGACAAGAAGAAAGCTGACAAAGATCGTAGAAAAGAAAAACGCATCTTAGCGGAAGCTTCAAGACGAGAACGTCATGAATCATCCAGTGTACAAGAGGTGAAAAGTTCTGTATGCTCTGATGATAGTGCCTCTGCAGATAGCTTGGAAGAAACTGAAGAAGAGGCGATTCCAGAGCTTCAAAGGAAGCGTAGTCACCACAGATCAACATATGCAGGTACGTCTGCCTTTATTCCTCATGATATTCTGAAAAGGCCTTCAGTCGTGTCTGTTGCTACTCGACTAAACATAACTCCTGTTCAACAGGCTGTGCTCACCGAAGCTGTAATTCAAGAGGCAGGAGGTGATCCACGTCGTGTGGCCAAGTCGTATTCAACTGCTGATAAGGCTCGACGATCAATAACAAGTGCTATCGCCAAAGATATTCGAGAAAATTGGATCGCCCCAACAGCTGCAACACTTCACTGGGATGGCAAGCAGATGCATACGCTCACAAACAAGAATGGCAAGGAAGAAAGATTGCCAGTGTTGGTTGGGAATGCCACTGATGTAAAGCTACTGGGAGTGGCTAGATATCCTCGTGGAAGTGATATGTCATCAGGTGACATCATTGCCGAGCACACTTACACGTTTCTACATTCATGGAAGTGCAAACAGTCAGTTGTCAACTTATGTTTTGACACAACAGCATCAAACACTGGACACGTTACAGCTGCCTGTGTTACCATTCAATCAAAACTGGACCGTGCTCTTCTGTGGTGTGCATGTCGCCATCATGTTGGAGAGGTAATCCTGGATCATGTGTTTGACGCTCTCAAAATTGAGACATCAAAGTCTCCAGAAGCATCTTTGTTCCAAAGATTCCAGAAGAATTGGGAACGCATATCGCATGCAAAGGATGAAAGTTTAACCAAAATTGACATTTCAATGTACAATGACGATGCACAACAACTGCTTTTATCCTGCAAAAACAAGGTTTTAAGCACAATCCACACAAGCGCTTCATACTGTAGGGAAGACTACAAGGAAATGGCACAACTCTGCCAGGTAGTCCTCGATGATGATGTCACAAAACAAGGAACACTCCACAGACCTGGGGCCATGCATAAAGCAAGGTGGATGTCAAAGATTCTTTATTCCATCAAAATATGCCTACTTGAAGAGCAAATTTCTGTACTACCTTGAGGAACTGTAACAACACAACATCAACAGGAAAAACTGAAGGAGTTTGTTGTTTTTGTTGTTTATATTTATTGTGATTGGTGGCTCATATGTCAGTCTGCTTCAAATGCCCCATGGTTTGATTTGTGCTTATACAAGACTCTGCTCAACTATAAAGCTGTCAACTCAATCATTTCAGTCAGCGCTGTGAAAGCCTTTGATAGACATTTGTGGTATTTAACCCCAGAACTGGTTGTTTTGGCACTGTTCAGCAATGCAGTACCTCAAAAGGAGCGTCATGCCCTTGCAGATGTGTTACTGGCCATACAACCAGATGAAATGCCAAGCACTCCAAAACACCGCTACGGTTCTGGATATGGCAAACCGTCATTTCCAAAAATTACAGAAGCAACAACCCTGGCTGATCTTGTGAACGAGGACTCGTGGTTTACAGTGAACCTTCTTCACCTGGATATGACCTTCTTAACAGAGGATGTTGACAATTGGCAGAACAATGACCACTTCAAGGCAGCCAAGTCCATTGTGGATGGGTTAAATGTTGTGAATGACCCTGCGGAGAGAGCAGTAAAGCTCACAACTGATTTTGTCTCAGCTGCAAGAGGAGAAGACCACTTCCAAAATCTTCAAGTGGTTGAATGTGACCGCAAAGCGAGGCCAAATTTGCGGAAACGAGCAAAGTTGGAGTAGTGACATTGGCGTTGTGTTTTATACATTTTCAACTTTCAATCAATGTAAGTATAGTAATACCGAATATTTGTATATTAGTATTATAAGTAATACCGAATATTTGCCGAATATTCGGTGCATCACTACTAAATATATAAAAGTGGCCAGTGGCCACCCAGGACCACCTCCGACTTGATTTATTTTTTGCATACATACTTCTACCAACAAGTGTAACATTTGAGGGAATAGACATTAAAATCCAACAACATTTTGAAAATCATGGGGCATTTAATGCACCCTAGCGGAGAGCTTTGAGCATTCCACCAGGAGGTGTAAGACAGTGATAGGGGTATGGCAGGTAGGGCAAAGCGGGGCTGGCGAGTTTGCCATAAGGTGTCCGTGGGTGATGCGGGTGTGACCTATGCGGAGACGGGCTAGGATTACTTCTTTAAATGGACTATTGTGGTTTTTGGGGGATCCATTAGTTGATGAAGGGGGATGGCTAAAGGTGTAGGCGCTAGGAGGTTGGAGTGTGAAGGGAGATCTGGAGTTTGTGAAATTGAAGGCTGGGTTGGGAACATGGCTGGCTATCTACCGTTCACCAGGGAAGGAATCGGTCAGCCTGTCGAACCCCGCGGAGGTTGCGGGGTTGAGTCGGCCGAGCGAGACTGGAAGCGTGGCATGTTAACCCCTAAAGCGGCGCTACACCGCCTGTCCGGGGTCTCACAGCGGACCCTAGGCCGTGACAGGGGGTACCAAAAAGACCGGATGGGAGGGAGGGAGGACGTACTCAGGGTAGTTGATACGGAGGGGGCCAGGGATGTTGGGGGGGTAGGTACTATGGGGGTGGAAAGAGGTGAATCGGAGTGGTCTCGTGGAGGGGTGGACAATATGGCACCAAGAGGCAAGGACAGATCCATGAGACTCGTGGGCGTGGGCGACTGGGCGTGGCCGAGCTTCCATCAGTCACACCGTGCAGCCGCACCAGAGCCGCATCCACTGGATCCACAGGGCTGAGTCTCGTCGTACAGGGCGGGTTGTGGATTTTGGCCACTATTGTCAGAGTCTGTGGGGGTAGAGTGGTGGGACTTCTGCGATGGGAAGAGATGGACATAGTAGACATGGTGGGCAGTGTAAGGGTCCGAGCCGTCTTCTTGGTCCTAGGGGAAGAGGGAGAGAGACGTTGGAAGGCCAGAGGGTCTGGCGACACGCTCCGGCGTCTCCGCCTCGATGGCTTGCTCCGGGCGGCAGATTCGGGCGTGTACAGGGAGTACTGGGAAGGCAGGGTTTGAGGTGGCTGGGACCCGGGTGCCCTGGTCCAAGACTCCTGGGGGATTCGTGGCAGGTGAGGTGCGGGAAGAAGAGGAACGGTGGGGGGACAGGGGACCATCAGGTCCTGCGAGGAATTGCATTGTGGGGAACAGGGGGCAGTGGCTGGGGGGGGTTTTGGCAGCAGGCCAGGGCAGCGTGCCGAGATGACAGAGCCGAGAGCAGCGGCATAGGACACCCCCGGCCTCACCTCCCAACTCCGCACCCTGTCTCGTGCCTCACAGGGGCTAAGGAAGTCCGACACTTGTAGGCCACGGACCTCCTTCTCGAACTTGTAGAAAAGGCATTCGCGGGATGAAGAGGGGTGTACGCCTTCACAGTTGGAGCATTTGGGTGTATTGGGGCACCTGTCAGGGTGAGCAAGTCGTCCACAGTGCACACACAATTGATGCGGCTGTCGACAAACGGAGCTGACGTGTCCGAATTTATTGCATTTGAAACAACGGGTCGGGTCTAGGACGTATGGGCGGATAGAAAACTCGCATGAGGCGCGGTCTCCCATACCCCATACAATACGGCCAGGGGGGATTAGTGTTAAAAGTAAGGAGCAGATGTGGGGTGGGGGAGGGGGTGCCTCCCTGTCGGGATGTGAAATGATAGATCTTAGTAACTCCTTGGGGTGCGAGGTCCTCCAGGAGCTTGTTCACTGCGACCGACAGTAGGCGGGTGGCGTAAATAGTGCCCTGACTCTGGTTCAGGCGTGGGTGTGGGGAAACGGACACCGAGCATCCAAGGACCTCAGTGATGGAGAGTAGGGCTTTCGTCTCTGCGGCTGAGCATGATTTTACGAGGAGTGAGCCATCCCTCTGTGGGCGTAGGTCATAGCGGCTGGAGTTGCTGTAGGTTCGGATCGCCTGGAATGTCCGTTCAGAGTTGTTCGGGAGGGACCCAGATGTAGGCTGAATCACCAGGAATTTGTGGATACTTGGAAGGGAGAGGGAGGCTTTAGAGTCAAAATGTACTGGGATATTCAACGGTCGGTAGGACGGCCGTGAATGCTGGCTCCCCCGTCCGCCGCGAGGCTCTCTCCACGGGGAGGTGGGCTGACAGCGGGTGAGGGGGGCATATGGGGAGAGCAAGAAGCCGGGTTGTGGGGGCAAGTCCTCGGTGGAACTTGACTTGCCCGAAGGTGGCTGAAGTGGGCTGGGGTGAGACCCCTGCTCCAGAGAGTAGGTCCAAGGGTGTAGTCGAGGGACGGACTGGGGTCAGCAACGGAAAAGGAGAGTGCAAGCGTTCCACTTCCACAGGGGGGTCAACCCCATTAGGTTGCGGTCTTCCAGTGGTAAAGGACTCGAGGGCCTGGTTGACCACCACCCGAGTGTTGAGAGAAGGAGTAGTCCAGGAATGAGAAGCAGTAGTCGTAAGCCGGGGGGGAGAAGTGTCCATAGCAAAACAAAAAAGAACTTCATCCCCCGCGCGCATCCAGCCACCACTGACTCCAACAAGGGAAAGGCGAAGTGTGGGCACACTTGGTCCCACCGCCGATAGATGTCACGCAGGGGAGATACACCCACACCCAGTCCCTGTGCCTGAAAGGCGGCCACTCTCATCCAACGCGCGGTGAAAAGTGGCAGGGACAGGGTTTGGGTTTGGTTGGAAAGCGACAAGGGTGCAGGGCAAATGCCTCCCACACCCAAGGGCCAAGGAAAGGGTCAAAATCAAGGTCCGAAGAACAACGCCAAACAGGGAGAAGCCAGAAAGAATGGGTTAAAGGAGAAAGAAAGAAAAAGAAGCAGGAGATCAGCCGGGTCCCCAAACGGGTCCAATGGTCCACGAGGGCAGAGAAAGCCCTTACACCGAAGAAAGGTGTATTCCCACATTTGCCACAGAGGGACGCACCCTATAGCTCCGGACAAAGCAAAGGGATAAGCATGGTAGTATAGTAAATTATAGGTAATACTAATATACTTATTAGATTAAAGGAAGAAAAATATGGAATAAGTTTAAAACAATAAAAAACAAAAAAAACAAAAAAACAGACTATGGTATCTTCATTTTAAACAAAAAAAACAACAACAAAAAACGACTCATCACTAACGCTGCAGCATATCCACATCAATTCACTCAATAGCAGCTGTGATTCTTGCTTTTAAATCATCAATGTCCGTCACCCGCGTACATTTCTAAAAAACTTGTCAAAATGTGGTATCAGAAAAAACTTAATGAGATTCTCTGTAAAATGGGACAACACTGGAATTTCTACACTTCATGGTTGACTTTTAATAACAGCCAAAAATTGTACAGATAATTCTCGGACACCCGGTATATTATTTTCTACTGTAGTTTTACTTGCTGAATTCAATAATATATATCTTATTTTGGAGAAATTAATAACAAGAGAGTTATGGTCCATTTATTTTATTTAAAAGTAGAGATTGCATTTAAGATTTCAATAAAAATGTCCTTTCCTTTTTGTCTTCTCCTCCACAGAAATAAGAATCTATCATATTTCTAGATGTTCCCCAATGTCTCTTGTTCCTTTGTTTAGCTAAATCAACTGTACGCCCTTGATGATTGGTTAGGTTAGGTCATGATATTTTCGTTAGTTAGCCTTATAAGGTTAACTAAAGAAGGCTGGGGTAGAACGTTATTTCCTAAACTATGTTTATGAAATTCCATTTATCATCCATAACAATATCTACAAAAGAGAAAAAAATTAATAATTATAACCATAACTAATTAAAGCATGAATACTTTCTTCAAAATAAAATATATATTATTGAATTCAGCAAGTAAAACTACACTAGAAATTATTGCTGGGGTAGAATGGAAAAGATCCAAATTTTCTAAGCACTGCTTAGAGGCTAGAAATAAAACAAATAAAATGTTAGGTATTATTATGAGGAGTCAGTTACAAGAGTAAGGAAGTCATCTGTAAATTATATAATTCTTATGTTAAGCCTTGCTTAGAATACTGCATTCAAGTTTGGTCCTGTAGGGTTTGCTGATTCTCATTTCTCGTCTTTATTAGTTTTAAATTCATGTGGTTTTTTCTTTCCAGCCACTCAGCTTTTGCAGCCTCTAATTTAAAAGTCTAATTATGGTAAGTCAATCTAGTCAAGCATAGGCAGATACTGTAATTCATGAAAAAGTGCTTAAATCATTGTAATAGAACATCTTGCTGGAAACAGCTCTGGGATAGTGTTAAAACCTAGTCCAGTATTTAGCACTGATAGTCCCTGTTGAACTCGAGAAAAGGAGAGATCATAGTCCATTACTGAAGCCAGAAGGTATGTTTTGAAGTTTAGCATTAAAGATCCAGAACATAAGTGCTGCTCCTAGACAAACAATCCAGTGTTGTGCATGAGTCCAAATTTCTTGAAGCATTGCCATTGTGCTTTGGCTTATAAACCTTTAATTAAGCTATTACACGCGAATTCATTAAATGCCTATACACGTTGCATTGTCCAGATAAATTGGGAAATAGACAAGAATTCCAGTGAATATAATACAGTTGAAATCTAGAAAGTTATTTAGAATTTTGGGATTTTGTACATAAATCTTTATATGCTCATTATCATAACTAACCTCATTAACCTCATCATCATTTAATTTGAGATTAAAGTTTCTTATTGTCTAGAACCTCCACAAGAAATTGTAAATAATTACTGTTAAAGTTTTTTGTTCAAGTCTAGAAATGGGAGGTTTCAAGTTGTTTTATTAAATCAAGTTCTAAATAAAACTGAAAAACCTAAATTTCTAGTTTGCTTTCTATAAAAATCATTAAATATCAATCATGGTACATAATGGGGAGATCAGTTCCACATCTGATAATCACAGGGAATAAGACTAGTTAAAAAGTCATACACTGGAATAAGGTTTACTAAAATTGGTGATTTTCAAGTCAAGGGAAAATTCTTTAATTAATTTTCAGTAGCATAGGTCTTGCCTGTACTGTGCTTATTCCTGTTTATTCTTGTTGTCCTGAAGTCTTTTCTTTTCCTTTTCTGCTGAAACACTTATTTTCTTGCACCTACTCCTTAACACTCCAGCATATACCATTTGCTTTCCATCACTTGAATGCACTGTGGTGGTCTTACTCTTCCTGCTTGACATTTTTGTGAATGGTCCTTTGCTCACTTGATGTCCAGTATACTGCTTGGGTAAAGATCTTTCAGTCCAGCTTTGTCTCCTGCCTTTCAGTCTATTCACTTTGCATGTACTTTGTGGCTGGCCAGTAGAATTGGATTCCTATCATAGGAAGAACTGTTTCCCGAGTTAAATCCAGATAGGTTCTCTAGATTTTCCACAACAGTCCCCCTCACCTTAGACATGATATTGATATCCTTGAAGGCATGCAACATAGGGCAACCAAGCTTATCCCTAACCTAAGAAGATTGGAATACAGGGATAGATTAAAGGAATTAAGTCTGTTTAGTTTTGAGAGATGTATCCTGTAGATACTGATGGGATAACTTATGGGCATAGCTAATAAGAAAATTAGAAAACAGACATGTTACGTAGACTTGAACTACAAAAATACTTCAGTCATAGTAGATTTTTGGAATGACTTGCCGTATGATATGGTAAACAGTAGCTGGGTAATTCTATGAGAAATAGACAAATGAAGTACATGGTCGACTCTTCAAAATTCATGAAACTTGGTGTGAGGGTTGGTTTAGGTCAAAATTACAAATTTCTGAATTTTTTTGAAAATTGGTCAAGTTGGTCAAATTTTATGGCTTGACCAAATTTTGGTCAAATGAAAAAAAACAATAATTTTCAAACGTAAATATCTCAGCTCCTAATTGTGGTAGTGTAGTAAGTCTTAAACGATAAAGTATATAAAATTAACTGTAGTTTCTAAATATGTATCATTTTTTTAGGGTAACAAAAAAAAAATTATGATTGTTTGGAGTTTTTTTTTTTTTGCAATTTGGCAGCGAAGATATCATTTTTCGAAAAAAAGACCAGGAATAAAAAATGTTTATTTGATGTATGTACACCATAATAAGTAATAAAAAGTCAGCTTATCGATGATTATTATAAAAAAAAATTGATAAAAAAAAAAAATCCTCCAAATTTTAACAATTTTTTGCTTTCTTTCCAGATTTTCAGTATATACCTAATTTTCTAGTATACGTAAATTTACCTAACCCTTAAAATGCCTCAAAACACAAAATTTTGTTGCGATCCTATGAAAAAACTCGAGAAGAATTTTCTGTAACATCAAAAAAGTAAACTCTGCCATGGCAGCTACAAGCTATGGAATTTTGGAAGAAAATCAATTACTATGCAGCAATTGCTATGTCACAATTAAAAAGAAGCCAATTGTATTAGAACATGTTCAACATTCATCCAGAGCCGGAACCTGCACCAATACCTGAGCCAGACATACTTAACGAATCTATGGAGCGAAGCAGTAGCGATTCCACGAATCCACCACCATTGGAAGAATTTGTCGTTCAAGACAGGCAATCAATAAAGATTTGCTCAGTGACTATTTTACCTTTATTTGATGAAAGCCCTATTAAAACAGGTAATAAAATAGAGATTCCATTCAGGACATTTGTTTCTTAATGCCAGATTCGTAGTTTTCTGTTTTTAAATATTAGCATCAGCACTTGAATACATATATACAAAATATTTGATATTTGATTATTTCACGCAACCTAAATTTATGAATTTGTTTTACAGCTGGATTGAAGCCGGGACAAAAACAGATAAAGGTTTCTACGAAGTTGTAGATGTAGAGCTTTCTTTGCAAAAACGTCTGAGTGAACCTATTACTTCTATCAAAGGTACTCAACAATTACATCGCTTCGTCCCAATTTACAAGAATTCGTTGAAGGTTTATCCCAGGGCTGTGGAGTCGGAGTCGTGGAGTTGGAGTCAATTTTGGTGGTGCTGGAGTCAGAGTCAGTAAAAATGTACCGACTCCGACCTCAATATAAATTTTAATAAAATGTTTTTGTGTGTGATATCACTGGCAGCTATGGTGGTTAAACCACTTAAATAATAATAAACAATGTTTTCCATTTCAGACACTAATGCCATTAATTCATTTTTTCTTTTCAGATAATATTTTTTATTTTTAATGCTTATTTAATTTTGAGTTCTTTCTAAATTTCATAAGTTTTTAACTTTCAAGTCTAAAACCCCTTTCACAATGGCAAAGACACTTCTAACAAAGTCTGCAGTTTTTGAATATTTCACAATAACCACAGATGGGAAACATTTCGTGTGTCAGTGTATGATAGAAGATGATGAAAAATTATGTGAAGCAAAAATCAGTGGTTTTACTGGCTCTGATAAAAATGCACCAACCAGAGCATCAAATTTGAAAAGACATTTGCAGCATTTCCATCCCAAAATTTTAGAAGTTGTCATTGAGAAAGATAGTAATAAAAACCTTGCAACTACTTCAAAGTTAACAAAAGATCAGAAATCTACTGAATGACAAGCACCACTTACAAGATACTTTACTACAGACAAAGTTACCGTAACAATGACCACAGATGATGATTCACGTGGTGGTGATGAAATGCCTCTTGTGTAATTATCATCATAGCAGATTTAGAGTTAATATACCTTCGGAGTCGGAGTTGGATAGACAAAAAATTGAGGAGTCGGAGTCAGTTTTTTATGTGCCAACTCCACAGCCCTGATTTATCCACTCTCTCAGAGTGCACAGTCAGTCGAAATAAGAGAGCTCATTAGAGTTTCTGCTTCGGTTCAAGAACATAATACTGTCTCTCAACACAAAATTGAAACAGGCTCTTTTGTGGGTTGTATGTATGAAAATAAACTATGGCTCGGATTAGTCCAGTCCTTTGACTATGAATATGATGATTTTCTGATAAAATTTCTCCATCCTTCGGGCTTTATGTCCCTCATACATTTTTCCTGCACATCATGATGTTTGTCACGTTCCAACAGAAAATATATTTGGGAGTATTGAAGCAAGTTTATGAGGAGGAACAAGAATACAATACATTTTTCCGCTTCAAGAATTAAATAACTTTTCAAAGATAAAAAAATAAATTCTATCGAATGTATACTATTTAAGATTGTCTATATAATATTTCTAAAATTTTTATCTAAGATTTGTGTATCTACTTAAGTTATAAAAATCTTTTCAAATTCTTTTTTCTTATTATATTATTATTAGTGTCTAAAATTTGGATTCACTGGATGAGAATACTGTCTCTTAATTCATTCTCAAAGACTTGTGTACGTGTAGTATTAGGAAGAGTATTTTATACTCTGATAAGCGCTTTATAAATTAAACATTATTGTCAATATATTCTGTCCCTAAATATAAGAGGTTATGTATGTACATTGTACATATATTTTAAAAGATTTTTCTCCTTTGGTTTATCTACATGTATTTTTTATATGAATTGAAAATTGTCTTTTTTTGGACCAACAAGTCTGTAATAAATCTTCATCATCTGAAAAAAAAATTTATTACTTAATTTCAAACTCAGTTTTGAGCCTTATAATAAACTATAAGCTGACTTTTTATTACTTATTATGGTGTACATACATCAAATAAACATTTTTTATTCTTGGTCTTTTTTTCAAAAAAATCATTTTATTTTTGTTACCCTAAAAAAAAAGATACATACATGTATTTAGAAACTACAGTTAATTTTACATATTTTATCATTTAAGACTTATTACGCTACCACAATTAGCAGCTGAGATATTTACGTTTGAAAATTGTTGGTTTTTCATTTGGCCAAAATTTGGTCAAGCCATAAAATTTGACCAACTTAACCAATTTAACCAATTTTCAAAAAAATTCAGATTTTTGTAATTTGGACCAAAACCAACCCTCACACCAAGTTTCATGAATTTTGAAGATGGTGGAGTGTACATTTGGCACTTTCATTTGTCTATTTGTCCTGGAATTACCCAGCTCCTTAGTTAATTTTAAGAAAAATTTAGACACTTTCATGAGTGAGTGTTTGTAGATTGTATATAGTGTATATTCTTTGTTTCAGTTATATAGGCTACTATGGTGGTAGTAAATAGTTGTATATTAATTAGCTTACTTGAGTTTGACATCTTGCAAGATTTTATTATTATTAAAAAGTGTAGCTCATGACTTAGATTAACCTCAATAGGCCCGAGTGGCTTCATGTTTTTGCAAATGAAATGCAATGTAATGATCTAACCTTCATGAACAAGCAGTACCACCTATCAAATGAGACACATCATGGACCAAATCGGAGAACACCAATATACCTAAAATAAAATTTAATAAAACAAGTCTTTTTTTTCCATGTTAATATGGTTTCATGGGCTTGTTTACTCCAATTCAGTATTTACAGTTCCAATCCAGTCAATTCAATATTATTACATATTTCTTCTGGCTACAAATAAAACTAATGAAATAAAACTGAAAAATATCATAACCTAACCCAGGGATTCCCAAAGTGGTCTGTACAGACCCCCAGGGGTCTGTAGGAAGCTTCCAGAGGATCTCTAAGCTTTTGGAAAAATAGTAACATTAACTTGTTTATAACTGAATTCATAATTTTTTTTGTGGGGGGGGGTCTATGTCCGTACGGAATTAATATTTATGGGTCCTTGGTGGTAAAAGTTTGGGAACCCCTGAGTCCTAACCAATCATCAAGGGCATGCAGTTAACCTAACTAGTTGGTAAGGTTAAGTCACGATATTTTCATTAGTTTTAACAAAAATATTCTGTCAAAATTGTTAGTAACTGAAAAGAAGAAATTGGGGGTACTATAAAGGAAGAGATCTAAAACTAGTGATCATCCCCACATTTTATTTGCCTTATTTGTAGCCTCTAAACACAGTTCATAGAGCATTTTGGCGATCTTTCAATTTTATATACCTAAAACAAAAGATTGCCACCTTATTTGTAGCCTCAATTTTATGTCTCTAAAATGAAAGATTGCCCTTCTTCTGTACTCGAGTGCATAATCTACTCAAATTTTGTGTGTTACAAGGTCCATAAAACTCCTGCACCCAGTAATTACAGTTTAGCATCCTAAACATTTTTTTTGCCAATATCTTATTTTGGTATCCCAAATTATTCAACCAACCAGCTAGGTCAACTGTACACCTTTGAATGATTGGTTAGGTTAAGTTGTGATATTTTCATTAAAACTGACAAAAATAATATTATCAGACATGGGGTAATAGTAATAGACTATTACAGGATTTTTCAAGTAATAGATCATAATTTTTTGGTTGTAGTAATAGAAGGCAAAGTAAAAGATAATAATCTATTACTTTTCTATTACAGTGGCAATGGACATATTGTGTGAACAAAACTGAAAAAATGAACTAAATCTACTTTAAACTAAAATAAACATGTATGTGAAATTATGAACTAATATTGTGACAAATTTTTCCTTCAATAAAGTATCAAAACCTACACTCCTACAGTCTCTGAAATTGTAATGATTTGGTTGAAACAAATATTTGTTAACACACTGCTTCTAATTGCATTTAAATAGACAAAGATCCTTTTCAAATGAGTGAAGTACCCCACATACAACAGTACCTAATAGTAATGGATGACCAAGTACCATAATAGTAATAGATGAAAAATAAAGTTATAGTAATAGAAGAAATCAAAAGTAATAGAAACCCAGTAATAGACTCCCATGTCTGATCATTATATTGTGACATTTTCATTAAAACTAACGAAAATATGACTTTAACCAATTGTCAAGGGCATACAGTTGACCTAACTAGGCATTCAATTAACCTAATTAACAAACAATTTGAAAGTGTTGCGAGTGCCATTTATTTTTGACTAGTTGAATAATTGGTATTTCTTTACAGTAAATTTATAGTTTCAACCACAACTCATTTTGAGAAGTAAAAATTAGGTTTTCCGGTGGTTTCTGATATGATTCATCCGAAAATGACATTCATTTCCGTCGCAAATTACTCATTTTTGTGATTTCTCCCCCCCACACAATATGGGGAAATGCGTGGGAAATCAGGGTTTTTGGGTGGGGGGGATCAGAGTGATTTGTGATGGAAATGAATATCATTTTCAGATGAATCACATCAGAAACCAAAGGAAAACCTAGGAACCAAACCTGGTAAATTTGCAGTTTCAGCCCCAATTCGTTTTGAACATGATACTTATGTTTTTCCTATTTTTTGATGAAATTCATTTAAATTTGGCATCCATTTCAGTCACAAATCACTCGTTTTTTAGATCGCCCCCCCCCCTAATATCAAAAGCCAAAAACAAGTGATTTGCAGTGGAAATGGATGTCAAATTCAAGTGAATCACCTCAAAAAACATAGGAGAAACATAAGTTTCATAACCCAACCCAACTCAATCCAATCCACTGGATTGAGTTGGGTTGGGTTATGACGGAGTGATAAGATAAACAATTCCTTCAAAATCGGTTCCACAAAATGATTCCTTCAGAATCCAGCCATAAATTAGTTTAAAAAATAAATCGTTAAACTAACAAAAATATCATGACAACCTAACCAATCATCAAGGGTGTACAGTTGCCCTAACCAAGCATTCAATTAACCTAACGAGTCAATGTTATTCTTAAAAAATTTATGAATCACTTCAAACTGAGTAAGAGCACAACCTTCACACACTATACCCATGGCTAGACTGAGACAATATGGCAGACCAAAAATTATTATATTTATTATCTCCATTATTATCCATTTGCGATGGAAGTGGTATTAGAAAAAGTTGTCCGAAATGAAGATACAGCTAAACAACACATCAAATATGCAGTAATCAAGTTGTGGTTGAAACTATAATAATACCTTCTTTACTATTACACCAGTCTCCAGTAGAAAGTTTGAAAAGCTGGTTTTCAATGTTAAAGACATGACTTAAATATGGGTATAAACAGGGCTGGATTTTCCAATAGGCAACATAGGCCATTGGCCTAGGTCCCACCAGTAACTGGGGGCCCACTGGGGACCTCCTACAATCCCTTGACACAAACAGTATCATTGACAAATTTGCCATAGAAAAAAGCAGGAAAAAGTCATTTTGAACTTTATATAGTTGCGCTTGCAAAATTTATTATGCTTCAGTTTCATTGCATTTTTCCATTATTCCTGTGTGTAAGATGTACATGATATGGAACTTTATTTACTTTGATGTACTTGATATGGAACTAATTTGATTAAAAATTATTAATGTGTAATGTATTACATTATGTTGTAATTCTTATTGCAAAATTTATTATATTTCAATTTGACTATTTTTTTCCATTATTCCTTTGTGTAAGAATAAGTTGTACATGATATAAAACTAATTTGAATAAAATTATTGATGTGTTACATTATGTTGTAATTCTTTTTTTTTTTACATTACAATATTACGATATATATATATATAATATTTGGGGGGGGGGGGGGGGGGTACTGATAAGGTTTGGCCTAGGGCCCACAAGCAAGTAAATCCGGCCCTGGGTATAAAAATAGGTTAGGTAAAAAAAGGGTAGAAAGTTTTAAAAGCTTTAAGCTCCAATAACTCTAACAAATCATTTGTGACAGAAATGAGTATCATTTTTTAATTCAGCACATTGAAAAACATTAAAAACCAGCTTTTAAAACTTTCTACCCAAGACTGGTGTAATAGTAAATATTTACCAAATAACGTGCGACAACAAAATAGGATATCAGCAAAAAAAAAATTCTACAACACTAAACCATGATTCTATCCTACACCCAATGCACCAGGTGAACTTTAACCGAAATTACTGCAAACTCGCACTCAGTATATAACTAAGAAGCAAGAATTTCCACTGGGACTGAAGTTCTTCCCTACAGTCACCAGTTTGGAAAACTTGGCATTTTTTGACTATTACTGCGAGTGACCATTAAATATACTGGTCTGAAAATTGCTGCTCGCCGCAAAATAAACCACATACTGTCCGCAACCTCAAAAGGATTACATCCCTACAACTACAGCCGCAGGACGAACTGATTGAGCGATAAAGCCCGAAACATTATTTGCACTTGCAAGTTACCAAAAATAAACGAAATCTCGATAATCATGCATTAAGGTAGAATTCAGTTTAGTTCGTTAGGTTTTATTTTATTCTTATTTTAGATTTTAAACCGATGCCGCGTCCAGGAGAATTAGAATAGTCAACAAATACGAGATATTAAACAGCCATATCAGACCGCTTTTATTTGCATGCATTACTAATATTTCTGACTTGCATCCTGTATATTAAATAAAATATATGGGTTTTACTTGAAAAAATTTATTTTGACTTTGAATCTGACCATTAACTGTATGATTACCCAAAACCTCTTCAGTTGTGGGTTCCATCCCACATAATAAGAAGTGGAAAAAAGAATCACCTTACTATACACAACAAACATAACTATAGAACTACCTCTGTAAGTACTGAATGAGAAAAACGTAGCTTGTAGCAGCAACAGAAGAAAATACCACCAATCGTCGAACATCAAAAGTCTAATCAATGAAGTCACAGCAAAGCTACAAATGAAACTTGTTGGCCGAAAAATGGTGAAATAACTAACCAGCTTAAAACGAGTTAAACCAAAACCTAATAGGGAGTCTTATCATAAGGTTTCATTTCATTGATAAATGCTCATACAAATATTGCCTCGCAATGCCCTCTGAAGTGATGTATGCAAAATGCAAATCCCATTGACGATTTTTCTGGTCATTCTGCGACATGTAGTTCAGTGGAGTAGATGTCCGTCTGAAACGGCTCCTAAGTTTGGCCTCATATTTTCTAAATGAAATATAAATGTAAATAACATCCAGATGAAAGGAAGTCCGGGCAATATAACTTTCCATTGCTTCCCACGATAAATCTTTGGTACGTAGTAAGTAGTTGTAGTAAGTTGTAGATTTTGGTTAAACGACCACTTAACCAAAAATTACTTATAACAAGGTCCGAAACTCCACCATCTTTTGCATTAGCCTTTTTGATTCACTTTTACCATCTAGTGTTTGGAAAGAGAATTAAGTTACCGCGAAAAACGTCATTAATTTAAATTAGTGAATATTAAGTTTCATGGAGACCAGTGTTTTGATAAAGTAGAAATTTGTTATAAAGATCCTGAGTGGCCGAAATTGGTCACGTGGGAAATACTAACCAATCTTAAACGACTACCTAATCTAGTGTAATCTGGTCTCCGTGAAACTTAATATGAGCCCTTAAATTATATTTTAATATGTATTATGCATTTTAATATGCTATCAAATATAGGATCAGTTAATAAATTAAGCATATAGACTTTATATTTTTGAAGATTAATGTGATAATATTCAGTTTTTGGTGATATACTTTTAACTCTATATATTAAGGTATATAAAAAATCATGAGGATGAGTTAATCACGGATGCTCTGGCTAGAAAGCTTGCCAGTAAGAATCCAAGAAACTTTTGGGTAGAATTAAAAATAATGAATAATAATGCAATTTCTCTCCCTGCTAATATTGAAAATGTAAGTGGGACTGAGAATATAGTCAAACTATGGAAGGAACACTACAGTGAGTTATTCAACTCTGTACATAAGAACAATAATGTTAATTGTGATGCTACCTATAGTCTAGATATAATAGTTAGTGTATATGAGACTAAACAGGCCATAAAATATTTAGATTGTAACAAACTATGTGGTATGACAGTTTGTTTTTTATAGGTAGTTTGGTAAAAAAGTAAAGCACAACAGAAAGAGCTAGAGAAAAATACTGTAATGTAATTTTTTTGATGACGGGTAGGAGCTAAGTTATCGGTTTGGAGTAACATTATTTAAAACAGTTATTTTATTCCTTCATTAGACATCTAAGTATTGAAAATGGAAATAATTATGAATGCTATTCTCAATACATACATTACTAATATATTTTATGTAAAATATAACGCATTTTTCCTTATCTTGTATACTGAAGAAAAATGTAACATAGGAAGAATTTTCATGTATTGATGATGACCATGATGTTCAGACAGGTTTTATGGATTGAACATAAAATAACATCTTATTGAATGGTCACAGTAATCCTTAGACACTTGGGAACATCACTATAGCTAACTATAATCGTCTGTTGTTACCTAAAATGAAAATGTAGTAATCTAAGTCTTGGAGTGCAACGCAGTAATACAGTATATAGCTTTAACACTAAGGCACTGTGTGACATCTCTAATGTTGAATAAAGTCATCTAACATGAGCTAGGAAATAAAATGTAATTGTGTCTCCCTGTTTTAAGTATAATTTTCTAATTACTACGCAAAAATAAGCTAGATTGTACATTTATTGCATTATGTGTAGTGTCATATTGCAACACACTCAGTTATCAGTTGTCTAGTAGCGTTTCAACATAAGAGTTCTCGCAGGTAGTTCCTTCACATCCTCCACACATCGCTGAGCACAGCAAACCAAACTGTATGCACTTGCATCTCTTGGTGCATCCTAGCTTGCAGTTACATGAAATGAGGTTAAGAAGTTGTGATGGAGCGGCTTCCTTGGTAGTAGGGACAGGCCTCAGTGATTTCCCTGTCATGGACCATCCCCACTCTGTTGGCTCAAGGCAGTTTCCTAACCATTCTTGGACCTGCAAGTACACTCTGTATGAGTGTTGCTCTGCTGCTGCACTGGTCGGAGGTAGGGATGCTAGTTGAAAAGATGTATCTAACTTCTTTTTTGCTACTATGCGATTATACATGAAGTATCTTAGCTCATCCAAGGACTTTGATTTTGATCCGTACATTTTTAAGAGGAACTTTTCCCCAGCAGCTTTGATATCTTCTTTACTGGCATCCTTTTGGTTAAATATTTTCATTTCTTCTCTCATTTCTGTATGGTTCTGTAGAAGTTGGAGACCTCTAACTTTTCCTTTTTTATACAAAGCTGATGTGGTATCGCATCCAGTCATGGCGTGAGCAGATAGCAAAACTTCACAAGCCTTCCCCATGTTTTTTTTCTCACTTTGGATGCTGAAAATACGGGGTGTGCTGTTTGATTTCCCTGGTTTGAGAAACCAAATTTCAAAGTCTTCATGGGCTAGAGCAGTTAGAAGCACTAGAAGATCCATATCCTGGCCAACAACTACTGTTTGATTTTTGTGTTTAGCTTGATCTAGAGCAGCCTTAACAATAACATTTTAACATATTTTTTTTCTTATCTGTAGATTTGTTTAAACACATATCAAGCACTTCATCTTGACTCATCAATAGCGTCCATTACCTGAAAAGAAAAGAAAAATATTAGTTCGTCTGTCATTCACTTTGAACTATTACTTCGGTATATTAACTCATAACCTCCGATTGAGTGAATAAATGTTACAGATGAATCCGTAGATATAATCATAATTAAGAGTATTTATTAGAAGTAGAATATAGGAAATTAGGGACAGAGTTGTCCATATCTGCTAGAAACAAGAAAATGTATTGGTATAAATATTTAGAAAACCAGGTACTGTCACAATTTATATTTCTACTAGCTCGTTCCTGTGAAATATTTTTTCACAAAATCACCCATACAAAGTAAGAGAGGTTTCTGAAAATAGGCAGTCATAACAAAACATTCGCTTTTTTTACCTACAAACCCAGTTTGAACGTCGTGTCCGCATTGATTCATAGAATGAAAAATTTTTGGTTTTGCATAACTTTTTTATTTTTCATCGTACAAAACAAAGTTTGGAACAGAAAATGTTTGTCTGTTTATGTAGAATGATATTGCTCTCTTGGTAAATTTTCGTATCTTTTACGGTTCTAAAGTTATTTCCAAAAAACAGAAATTCGGCCGCCATTTTCCAAGATGGCGGCTGGAGCATAACTTGGATTTGTTGGGACTTTTAATATATTCATCAGTAGGGTTCAGTTTACAAGTGTACCAAGTTTCGACTTCCTGCTAATTTGTTAGGTCGATTTTCCTAAAATTCCTCTACTAGTAAGTGAATGGTTGTGTTTCTGAACCCCAGTTTGGGGATAACATATAAACTAAGTCCAGTCAAATTAGGCCTATATTGTAGTCTAAGACCTAGCATCAACTCATAGCTTAACAAAGGCTAAGGTAAATTACCTAACCTAATTTGGTGAGGAATCCTACTGTGAACCTCAATTTACTCTGCCTGCTCTAGACCATTTCCGGTATCTCTAGGATGACCTCTACAAGGCTAGGCTTAACCTACTCTACAGTTAGACTGGAGATATTAGGGGTGGGTTAATTGGGGACCAATTCATACAGAGCATTTTTCACATTGGGGCCCGTGCGGGGAATTTACATACTTTAGGCTTAACTTTACTTAACAAAAATTGCAGAATTTGGCTAAATGGTCTAGCCTAAACCTAACCTAATCAAGCCTAAAGTAACAAACTTGCCTAATAAGGTCTACAACCTAGGGCCTAACTAGGAAACATTTACATTTAAGGAGTCCCATTCTTTTATAAGCTTAAAACTGAATGCCACGTACAGATTAACCAGAATCAAGCTTACTTTTTCTTTCAAGGTTAAGGGTATTTATTGGACTAAATCTTGACATTAATTAAATACTTGGAGGATTTAACTAAATTTAAAACTTGACTGTCTGATTACTCAATTTATTTGATCTCTCATCTCTGATAATTTCTTCTCACCTTATATTTCATTACAATCCCTAATTAAACTATTTTGACTTAAACATGGAAGTACAATTAACTCACGAACAAGTCCTTTTAAAACAAATAGTTAACAAGACTCCAAAACAACATTATTAAACAAGCATTTAAAATACATACAACTCCAAGCATCCAATTCTTCTTTTAGGGAAGAATCACTCAACAGATTTCGTCAACAGGCATATGCATTCCTTGCAATCAGATTGGATTCCTTCAAAACCCCAAACCTTCCAGACCTACCTGTAGAACACACATGTATATGAATATATATATATTATATATATATATATATATATATATATATATATTAGTGATGTAGGTCACATCCGCATCCGCGGAACATCGCATATTTTCTCGCATCCGCGTCCGCATCCGCACTTTGGACTGCGGATGTCGTGCGGATGTGGACCGTTGAGATAAAACGTCATTAATAAGCGGAAATTATCAAATTCTACTATATTAATAGAACTAGTTCATTGTGCGCAAAAGTGATGCAAGCGACAAGACGAGAGGCTGTTCTTGTATGAAGTTACTCTCTTGCAACCTACTTAGATCCACGTTACAAAGCTAAGTTATTTTCACCTACTACATTAGAACGAGTTAAATCATCACTTGGCAAGCAGTTGAAGAGCTTCAATCTCTTGAATCTGTCGCTTCGCCACCCACCAAAAGAATAAAAGTTTCAGTGACAGAACCAACACCTTCAACGAGCAAATCTATCACAGAATCTCTCTCTCAGTTTCTTGAGTCAAGCAGCGATGACGAGACCTACGCGATGTCAAAAGATGTAGTAAAAATGATCGAGAGCTATCACCAAGAAAAACGCCTGGCTGCATGTGACAATCCTATTAGTTGGTGGAAAAATACGCAGAATATCTATCCATACTTGAGTAAACTTGCAAGGAAACATTTAGCTTGTCCTCCAACAAACGTACCAAGCGAGAGATTATTTAGCAGTGCTGGATTAATATATGATGAAAAGAGAAACAGACTGGCAGCAGAAAAGGCAGAAAAATTAATGTTCCTTAAGCATAACCTTCCTATAATTAAGTTTGAATATTAAACGATGAACATCTTAGTTTACTTTATTTTAATTACTCATTTATAAATATGCCTAATAAAACTTTAAACTTAATATAAATAGTTATCAAGCTAATTAAAGATCTCTTTCTATAAGGGTGGAGGTTGGGGAAAGAGGTCGGTAGGGTGCATTTGAGTTGGGTCAGTTGGGTTCACGTACCGCATCCTGGTAACACAATTATGGTTTCTAATTGTAGCTGAAACTCGACAAAATATAACGAATTTATTTGCAGACGAATTCACTAATTGATTTCTATATTAGTTAGATGCTTGATATTATTTTATATGTTCAGAGAAAAGTACAGCAATTATTGTATAATTTATCAATTATACTACATTATAGCTACAGCTCTCTCTATATAATAACTTATTATATACGTTAAACACAACAAATCTCGAATATATCCTAAAAAATAACGAAAATGTAGACATCCGCATCCGCATCCGCGGATGTCGAAATCAAACATCCGCATTCACATCCGCATCCGCGGATGTGAAAAAAATTACATCCGCTACATCACTAATATATTATATATATATATATATATATATGATGAATAAAACCACGAAGGAAAGGAAACACAGAATGGTGCTCAAGCGCTTTCGTCTAATGACATCCTCAAGAACACTGAAGTACATAAAGAGTTACAGCCTATATATAGGCTTTTTTTTCTGTAACCTATATATAGGCTGTAACTCTTTATGTACTTCAGTGTTCCTGAGGATGTCATTAGACGAAAGCGCTTGAACACCATTCTGTGTTTCCTTTCCTTCGTGGTTTTATTCATCATAAATATTTTTCATGTGTTACTTTCGTGAAATAATTTTCATATATACACATATATATATATATATATATATACACACACTGTACTCTTTACATGTGCTACAAACACAACCTGTCTGAACATAATTAAGGATTGCAGGGGGTTACTCAAAAGAGTCTTATGGTCTACTGTGGCCATAGTCCAAACTACAATGAAGGATCTTATGGCCTACTGTGGCCATAGTCCAAACTACACTGAAGGGTCTTATGGCCTACTGAGGCCATAGCCCAAACTACACTGAAGGGTCTTATGGCCTACTGTGGCCATAGCCCAAACTACAACAACAAGGGTCTTATGGCCAATGTTCCCTCTAAGGTGTGCGCGTGTGCGCGCGCACACGCGTTGCGAATCCCGCGCACACAGCAAAATAAAATGCGCACAGGCTCAAGCGTATCATGAGTCACGACAGTAAATGAAGTAATTTCAAAAATATAGTATACCGTCACACAAGGTCTGACCATTTTCATCAACATACTCTGTAGTCGCTCTTTTAAGTATTAACCCCTTCCGCCCGACTTCGCCGACGTCCGCGCAATTACGCAATACGGATTTTTTTTACTCTATGTATTTGCATTTTTTTCTTTTATACATTAACGCATTGAATATAAACCTTCTCTTTCTTATTTTTGCATAAAAACGAATAGTAATTATCTCATAATTCATAAAAAATAAAATTATTTTTTATTTTATTCCTATTTTGTGAATGGATAAAATCATGTATTAATCTTGATAGTCTATTTTAAATTGTTAAATGCTAAAAATTGTTTTGAGAAATGATAACTAAAATAGTCATTTTCAATTAATGTTATTTTTATTTTATTTCTTTATTTTGTTGAATTTTATTTTACTATTTTTTATTTTATTCATATTTTTAGAATGGATAAAATGTTTTCTTTTTTAAGAATATGTAATGTTGTAAACAGTTTTTTAATATCCATTTAATAGTACCATAATGATCAAGCTATCACCTTATGGAAATAATATTTATTAAGTATTTAATATTTATATATATTTCATTTTGAAGATAAAAGCGCTCAGAAAAGTTTGCACAATTTTTCACCATGAATCTAAATGGATGCACAACGAAAATTTGTTGCGCACACGGACTAAAAAAAATTAGAGGGAACATTGCTTATGGCCTACCTTGGACATGGGCCAAACAACAAGGGTCTTATGGCCTACCTTGGCCATGGGCCAAACAATAAGAGTCTTATGTCCTACTTTGGCCATGGGCCAATAGGGCATATCATACTCTGGGTTCAGGGTTGAAATTTTAGAAAAACAAAGTGGCTAATATGTATTCCTATGTAAACATTAATTCTAAGATGGGTTTATTATTTGCAACTTTTCCGAAAAATCTCATTTTCATGGTCAAAATCGCGATTTTCTGATTTGAAGGCTGCCTAACGCAGCCTCAGGGCACCCAAACCAAAGCGCACAGCTGTTCTGCATATGATTTAGTCTAAAAGCTGCTTTTCTGACCTCATCCTTGCTTTCTTGCGTGTTTCAACACCTCTGGGTGCTGAAAAAATGTTTAGATTTCACATAAAACTTAAGAATTTTAAGTTTTTCTTCAAAGAATAGGCGTGGCTCCCAGCTCTACTCTGATCGAGTAGCAGGAGACTTGCCACCTCCACGTGTAGGTTTACACGCCTGTTCTTCCTGGATCCCTGAAAAGCGTGGCCTCATAAGATCTTATATTATGATCTTATGAGGACTTTCAGCTCTTATGAGCATTAACGATGGCTTCAGCCTCTTCATCAGCCACTCGAACCTGAAAAGCTTTTAAGTATGTCCTGCTTCAATCTGAACACTGGGAGCATTTCTCGATGGTCTATCCTGGCTCTCACCCACCCATCTCTCCTCTCGTGACCGTACACAGCTTGGGAAGCAGTTGAGACTTCCTGTACAGCTCTCTCGCAGGACTGAGTATGAACAGAGAAAGCGTCCACTTTGAGTGGAGTTTTCCTGAGATCCTCGAGCTCAGTCAAGGTCATCTTGCAGGTGAAAATAGGCTCGTAAATATTCTCTAATTCCCAGTTGATGAGATCCTCAGGTGAAGTGGCTTGCAGATTGACTTTGGGATTTTTATGGGGCCTCACTGTCGTATCACCAAAGTCTCTTCCTTCTCTGATCTTCTCTATCTGGCTCACAGCAAAAGCTCTCTGATGCTCATCCTCACTGCACAGGAATGAAGCCAGGATGTTCTCAGGATGTGCATGGTAAGCTCCTCTTATCACTGCAGCAGAGATGATGTTCCTGACCTCGGTAGTCTGGTTCCTCAGCAGCCTCAGGCTTGAAAAAACGTGTGCAGGACCAAATTTGAGGTGGTGCTCCACTTTGATGTCGTAGTACATTTTGAAGTAGAAGTTAAGGCAGAACTTCACGAGGACCTCGAGCCTCCTCAACACCTCCCCCTTCAGTCCGTGCTCCCTCATCCACAACAGCAAGATGGCCTGTGCAGTAGTGAGCCACCTGGATTGGTTCGGAGGTCCGCACTTGAGACCAGCCAACTGTGGACTGAGACTTCCAGACTTGATGGCTTTGATCAGAAGATAGCAGTTGTGCTGGTCTGTGGAGAGAGATTTGACTACCTCTACTGGCAGCTCTATGATATCTATGATATCTTCAGTTCCTTCCACTGGTTTGAAGTTGAAGTTGACCTCAAGTTCATTCACTTTCTCAAGAAGTTTTCCAATAGGCCCACTGAAGCCTGACCGGGAGTTACAGGGCCGTCCAGCTTGATAAATAATTAAGTGCCTCAGGGGGAGCTCGTTCACATGGAGCTGACAGATCATCCAGTGGCACTTGCGACCCAGCATCTTCTCCAATAGGGCTATGGCGCCTCCAGACCACCCCGTGTTGGTGTTGGTAGAGTCTCCTCCAATCATTACAAGGCTCTCGTCAGCTCCGTGATCCAGAAGCCACTCATGCAGGCCCTGAGCGATATTATGAGCAGGCTTTTCTCCTTCCTCAGGTTCGTCGGGAGTGAAATGGAAGAGGTACTTTTCTTGAGGCTCCCACGTGATAGTGTAATGCTCCTCGATCACTTTGCCAGGATGAAATCTCCCTGTCACTTCGTCATATTTCAACACCTTTGTGTTCCTATCCTGCTTGCTATCAAAGAATATCCCAGAGATCTTCTCCTCCTCTGACCTTTGCGTGAAAGCTTCAACTGATGAGGCCATTACTTCCTCCTTGGCCCTCCAGACTTTCATGCCATTTATGGCCAAGTAAGCCTTGTCTTTGGAAAGATGACCAGCCTTCATGAGGTCGTTCAGGAAGCCAGTGGCAACTGCAGCTGCCGGAACATTTGCCACCCTGTACCTCAAAGCTGCTGAAGCTGTCCCTTGGACCTTCATGTAATTTCGTGTAGCAGAAGTTGGAGTTTCGGCAGGTACTTCAGCGGGAAGCATTGCCAGAGGCTTCTTTTGCAGCTTCTTCCAAGTTTGGCTCTTCGTCCTCCTCAAAGTCTTTCATGAGAAGCTCCTCATTAGTAGCCTCCTCTTTCTTCTTCCTCTTCACAGCAGAAGCTTCTTCAGCCTGCTTCCTCTTCGCTGCTTTGATCTGTCTCCTGCTGTCTTCGAAGTCTACAGAAGCCATTTGGATTCCTGAAGCTTCGGAAGTCTTCACTCTCTGGTAGTACAGCCACTGAAGGTCCAGTTTAGGAATTTTCACCTCCAAAGGACAGTTACAGTTCACATGGGCCTTGAGGGAGCGTCCTGAGCATCCACTCCCCTCTGAGCCGCACAAGAAGATCTAATGCTTGCAAACGCAGACTTCACAGAGTTTATCCAGATCAGTCATCCTCTTCTTCTGGGTAGCAGACTTAACTCTCCCGTTCACAACGTCTGTCATCTCCTTCCATTTCAACAAGATCTTATATGAGAGCGATTTTTCCGTGATTGTCACAGGCGGGGAGAACTTTACATTCGACTTCCTCCACAGAGTCATCACGAGTGAAGCCAGCTCGTCAGTCATCTCTCGGATAGGATATTTAGACCTTTGGATGTCATGAATGAGGAACTTTTCCTCCTGCAGACGAATCCCTCCCTGAAGAACGGCTCTCCAAGTCGGCACCTCGCTGGGAATGAACGCCTTCCCCGGGCCCACAACATCCTAGAGCTTTGAACCTGACATTTTCCTGGTTTTGGGGGCAGATTCGGCCATCACTTCTAGTCGGTGCTTATTCTCGCTCCTGTCCAATCTGTAACAAATTCATATCAGTATGTTTAGTGTTCTTTCGCCATAAATATAGACAAGGAATATAATTTTTGGTTATAATCAGGGTTACCAACCGGCATTTTTAATTACCAAATTAACCTAAATTTGGTAATGAATATTTATTTTGGTAATAGAAAACTGAATTTGGCATTGCAAATTTAATTTAAAATTCATAATAATGGTGTAACATAAGCTTAACCCTTTGTCATTCAGTACCATTTAATTTTAGCGTAGGTTCATTTTTTTACTTGAAATATGCATAGGAGGTATATATAAGCATTTTTAGCAATCTTTTTTTTTGTAAGAATATTTCTAAATGAAACAATTTATGTTTCCATTAGTCAACAAAGGTCTAATAAGGTAATTAGTGGGTGGTAGTTAGTACTCTCTCTCTCTCTCTCTCTCTCTCTCTCTCTCTCTCTCTCTCTCTCTATATATATATATATATATATATATATATATATGAAAAGAAGGATCAACACAACGGCAAACATTTTCATTTATTTGTACATCAGACGTTTCGACAAATCTTTTGTCATCATCAGTGAGTTAAGTCTTAAAACCTTAAAACAAAATTGAAAAGTGAAAGTTACATCAATACAATATTAACCATTAAAATTAAAACCTTAAAGCAAAATGAAAATTGCATCAATACAAAATTAAAAACATTTAAATTTCATCACTATAAAAACTAAAATTAAATTAAATTTCATCACTATAAAAACTAAAATTAAATTACCTCAATAGGTAAATACACAATGTTTACATCCACCTCCATACTTGGCAAAGTCTAAGGGAACACTAGGTGGTCAGAGGATTAGAAAGGGTATATCTGTGAAACACGGTTGGTTGTCAAAAGAGTCGTAATTTGTAGGATGAGCTATTATTATTAAGGGAGGGTTTGTTTCTATGATGTAAAAGATTCTAAAATTCGGAGTTCTGTAAGGTTATTGGATCTAGTTAAAATTTCAAACTGAGTTTTGTGAAGGGGATGGTCGTTTTCATTACTGTGGTTTCTAATTGCGGATTGTGGAGGGCTACTGAGGGGACGGTTGGTACGGACTGACAAGCCCAAATGTTGAGAAAGGCGCACCTCCAGTTGGAGTTGAGTGCTGCCAATATACGCAGCCTTACAGCTGTCGCACGTGTATTTGTAAACAACATTGGGGCATACAGTTTTGGGGAATTCATCTTTGAACTTTAAAAAATTTGATAATTTAAGTGGGTTGACGAAGGCGAATCTAAAATTTATTTGGGGATAACTAGACTTGAGTAGTTTGGACAATTCACCTCGAATACGCAATGATAAATAACCATAAAAAGGTAATTTAATATATCTGGTTTCTTTTTGTACTGTAGTTACGGGGAGTTTAGTATCAAAAGTGTTATTTAAAAATTTCTTTAATTGGTTATCGAATAGATGAGAAGGGTAGTAATTGTTAATAAAGTACTGTTTTAAAAATTTAAATTCTTCGTTTAACGAAAAGTAATCCGAACAAATACGGTAACTTCTTGTTAATAATGTTACTATAGCACTAATCTTATATTTATAAAACATACAACTTAAATAATTGGTTCCCAAGCCAGTAAAAGTTTGTTTCCGAAATAGTGAAGTATGGAACTTATTATGGGCCCGTTTAACTAAAACATCCAGGAAAGGTAAACTATTATTTGTTTCGTTTTCACACGTGTACTTAATATTACTATGTTGTTTATTAAGATAATCAAGAAAAAGTTTTACGTGTGAAGGATGGTTAAATATTAAGAAAGTGTCATCCACGTATCTTCTGTAATATATGGGTTTAAAACTACTAGGACAATTTTTCAACCAAATTTCTTCGTAATGGCAAAGAAATGCATTTGCTAGTGTTGGGCTTAACGGGGAACCCATAGCTACCCCATCAATTTGGCTGTAAAGGTTGCTATTAAATAAGAAAAGATTATCAAAACACACTATTTCGAGAAGGTTTTTAAATTGAGTCTGAGTGAGGCCATTAATAAGAGTATTATCAGTAGTGAATAACTTATTTAGTATGATATTTAATGTTTCTTTTAACGGGACATTAGTAAACAATGATGAGACATCAAAACTGGCCATAGTAAGAGAATCGGCATGATTGATCTCTTTTATCTCTTTAGCAAAATCAAACGAGTTGTTAATAGAATAATCATTAAAGGTGAGTTTTGAAAGCAAGGGAACGAAGAATTTGGCTAAGTTATAATTGAATGTACCACATGCCGAAAGAATAGGTCTTAGTGGGAAATTTGGCTTGTGGACTTTAGGTAAACCATATAGAATTCCTGGATTAGAACCAGAAGCAAATAAAAAATTGTATGTATTGTCAGCAATAATATTACTATTTTTTAATTTACGCAAACACCTATTAAGTTTATCTTCGAGTTTTAGTAATTTAGACAGAACATTCTCTTTTACCCTTTTAAATTTAGACGTATCCGACAAAATTGTCTCCATTCTATTTATGTAAACTGTTGAATCAATCAGCACTACTCCTTTACCCTTATCCGGTTTTGTAATGATGACAGAGTTATCCTTTTTCAAATTATTAAGAATTTTAAAATCTTGCTTATTAAAGAGGGGAGAAAACACCTTATGGGGTTTAAAATTATAAAAATTCTTAAAAGAGATGCTCTCCACTTGTTTTACCAAGTTATGAAACGAGAAATTTGGTCGGATCTCACAATTCTTAATATTCATGAGAAGATTTTCAAAGCCAGAGAAAAATTTATAAAAATTTAGTTTATAATGAGGTAGATCAAATTTAAGCCTAACGACAATATTTCTTTCTCTCTAATACTTAAAACTTATTAGAGAAATTACAATAAAATTATCTGGATTATTAAAAAACGACTGAGTGATTCCCAATTTTTCCAATTTGGCAGCATGTATCCTTTTATGTCTGTTGACAGTTTTATCACAGCAAGTTTGAAATTTAGTAACTAAACAATGATAATCAATATAAGACACCCTAGATTTTAGACCAAACAGAGAATTTTTATATTTCAGCTTGAGAAGCAAGATTTTAAAATTCTTAATAATTTGAAAAAGGATAACTCTGTCATCATTACAAAACCGGATAAGGGTAAAGGAGTAGTGCTGATTGATTCAACAGTTTACATAAATAGAATGGAGACAATTTTGTCGGATACGTCTAAATTTAAAAGGGTAAAAGAGAATGTTCTGTCTAAATTACTAAAACTCGAAGATAAACTTAATAGGTGTTTGCGTAAATTAAAAAATAGTAATATTATTGCTGACAATACATACAATTTTTTATTTGCTTCTGGTTCTAATCCAGGAATTCTATATGGTTTACCTAAAGTCCACAAGCCAAATTTCCCACTAAGACCTATTCTTTCGGCATGTGGTACATTCAATTATAACTTAGCCAAATTCTTCGTTCCCTTGCTTTCAAAACTCACCTTTAATGATTATTCTATTAACAACTCGTTTGATTTTGCTAAAGAGATAAAAGAGATCAATCATGCCGATTCTCTTACTATGGCCAGTTTTGATGTCTCATCATTGTTTACTAATGTCCCGTTAAAAGAAACATTAAATATCATACTAAATAAGTTATTCACTACTGATAATACTCTTATTAATGGCCTCACTCAGACTCAATTTAAAAACCTTCTCGAAATAGTGTGTTTTGATAATCTTTTCTTATTTAATAGCAACCTTTACAGCCAAATTGATGGGGTAGCTATGGGTTCCCCGTTAAGCCCAACACTAGCAAATGCATTTCTTTGCCATTACGAAGAAATTTGGTTGAAAAATTGTCCTAGTAGTTTTAAACCCATATATTACAGAAGATACGTGGATGACACTTTCTTAATATTTAACCATCCTTCACACGTAAAACTTTTTCTTGATTATCTTAATAAACAACATAGTAATATTAAGTACACGTGTGAAAACGAAACAAATAATAGTTTACCTTTCCTGGATGTTTTAGTTAAACGGGCCCATAATAAGTTCCATACTTCACTATTTCGGAAACAAACTTTTACTGGCTTGGGAACCAATTATTTAAGTTGTATGTTTTATAAATATAAGATTAGTGCTATAGTAACATTATTAACAAGAAGTTACCGTATTTGTTCGGATTACTTTTCGTTAAACGAAGAATTTAAATTTTTAAAACAGTACTTTATTAACAATTACTACCCTTCTCATCTATTCGATAACCAATTAAAGAAATTTTTAAATAACACTTTTGATACTAAACTCCCCGTAACTACAGTACAAAAAGAAACCAGATATATTAAATTACCTTTTTATGGTTATTTATCATTGCGTATTCGAGGTGAATTGTCCAAACTACTCAAGTCTAGTTATCCCCAAATAAATTTTAGATTCGCCTTCGTCAACCCACTTAAATTATCAAATTTTTTAAAGTTCAAAGATGAATTCCCCAAAACTGTATGCCCCAATGTTGTTTACAAATACACGTGCGACAGCTGTAAGGCTGCGTATATTGGCAGCACTCAACTCCAACTGGAGGTGCGCCTTTCTCAACATTTGGGCTTGTCAGTCCGTACCAACCGTCCCCTCAGTAGCCCTCCACAATCCGCAATTAGAAACCACAGTAATGAAAACGACCATCCCCTTCACAAAACTCAGTTTGAAATTTTAACTAGATCCAATAACCTTACAGAACTCCGAATTTTAGAATCTTTGTACATCTATAGAAACAAACCCTCCCTTAATAATAATAGCTCATCCTACAAATTACGACTCTTTTGACAACCAACCGTTTCACAGATATACCCTTTCTAATCCTCTGACCACCTAGTGTTCCCTTAGACTTTGCCAAGTATGGAGGTGGATGTAAACATTGTGTATTTACCTATTGAGGTAATTTAATTTTAGTTTTTATAGTGATGAAATTTAATTTAATTTTAGTTTTTATAGTGATGAAATTTAAATGTTTTTAATTTTGTATTGATGCAATTTTCATTTTGCTTTAAGGTTTTAATTTTAATGGTTAATATTGTATTGATGTAACTTTCACTTTTCAATTTTGTTTTAAGGTTTTAAGACTTAACTCACTGATGATGACAAAAGATTTGTCGAAACGTCTGATGTACAAATAAATGAAAATGTTTGCCGTTGTGTTGATCCTTCTTTTCATCTGTAAGCTCCGGTTCCCTAAGGAGAAGTCAATAGCTTTGATATATATATATATATATATATATATATATATATAACAGTACATAAGAATAATCGTAATGAAAAATTCATTTCATGTATCCAATTGGACACACGTGTTATCATAGACAGAAATTAACCCTATGAAAACTTTATGTCCATTTGGAAACGAACTTTGAATAAAGTCTTTTCTTCACAGTTATTAAAAATATTACTTAAACAAAGTAAACAGGGAGCTTCCTTGATACTTCTAGAATGAAATTATATTCAAAACAAATGTAATAATGGTGATTAAACTTAGGAAAATTACAAAAAACACACCGAAAAAATGACGTCCACTCACTTCAGTGTTTAATATTTTGTTTATGAGAGGGAAGCGTGGGATAGCATCAAATGCTTTACTAATGTCTATTGTTGCTAATAGTGTACGTTGAGCTGGTCGTCTGGAGTTGATACCATCATCCATGATGTGCTGCGTGAGGTTAGTGAGTATGTCGTGGTTAAGTGGTGAGGTCTGAATCCATGTTGAGTAGGCGATAGTGGTATGTGTGGGTTGGTGATTTGTAAGATTAGTCTTTGTTACTTAAACAAAGTAAACAGGGAGCTTCCTTGATACTTCTAGAATGAAATTATAGTAAAAACAAATGTAATAATGGTGATTAAACTTAGGAAAATTACAAAAAACACTTACCGGAAAAAATGACGTCCACTCACTTCAGTGTTTAATATTTTGTTTATGAGAGGGAAGCGTAGGATAGCATCAAATGCTTTACTAATGTCTATTGTTGCTAATAGTGACGTTGAGCTGGTCGTCTGGAGTTGATGCCATCATCCATGATGTGCTGCGTGAGGTTAGTGAGTAATGTCGTGGTTAAGTGGTGAGGTCTGAATCCATGTTGAGTAGGCGATAGTGGTATGTGTGGGGTTGGTGATTTGTAAGATTAGTCTTTGTTACTTTGGAAGGTGTGCATAGTAAAGTAATGGGTCTATAGGAAGCTGGTTCTGTTGGATTTTTGTTTGGTTTGAGTAGTGTAATAATTTTATCTTGTTTCCATATGTCAGGAATAATACAGTGTTGGTATGAATATGTGCTGATATTTGTGAGGGCTAGTATTCTCTGTAGGCCCAAATGTTTAAGGTGTATGTTAGATATGTTGTCTGGTCCAGTAGCCTTCGAATTCTTAATGTTTTTGATGATCTTGGTGGTCTGGTCTGTATTGAAGGGTGTAATGGTCGTGTCGAGTCTGTAGGTTTTCTTGTGTCTGGCTGTTTGTCTGTCTGCGTATTTCTGGTTGTTGTCTCTATTTAAGTGACTTATCTTTGCGTAGTGATTAACTAGAATGTTAGCTTGTTGTGTATATGTTGGGATATTATTTTGGTTGCGACAGATAGCCGCGTGTGAGGTGTGAATGCCGCTGTTAGAGTGGGTAATGCTGTTTATAGTCTTGTATAGCCTGGATGTATCTGTGGAGTGGTTTAGTGTTGTTATGAATTCCCTAAATGTTTGTTTGTTTTCCTTTGAGTTTGTTGTTTATTTCTGTGTTGAGCTGTTGTATCTGCTGTTTTATGGCTTCTGTGTATGGTGTTTGTGTGTTATGTTTGAGGTTGTTACGTTGCCTTATGAGGTGGGCTATTTCTCTAGTGTAATTTGGGTTGTATTTCCTAATGTTGCCCTTGGGTATGTATTTGTTTGCATTATTGATGATCTGATTAAATGTCTTGAGTGTTGTATTGATGTTTATGATGGGTGTGCTGTTTAATGTGGTGAATTATTCCTCAGTCTGTATTTTGAACTGTTTCCAATCGACTTTCTTGTAATCTCTGTAAGTGTGCCTAAGGCTGTTGGGGCAGAGTGTAGAACGTGTTGTAATGATGATGGGCAGGTGGTCTGATGACGTTCATCTGATATACTGAATTTCATAATGTTTGCAGATGATGCAACTGTCTTTTTCTTGCAAAGACCTTAATTCAGCTAAGAATATATTTAATTCAGAATTCATCAGTGTAATGAAATGGTTGACCACCAATAAACTCTTCCTAAATACCAGAACAAATTTCATGATTTTTACTAATAAAAGAAATGTATATCTTGATGAACTTAATGTTAATGAAATCGCTATAAAAGAGTGTACTGTAACAAAATTTATTGGTGTAATGCTAGATAAGAATTTGCAATGGAGTAATCATGTAAATTATATCGCGAAAAAGATTTTAACGAGTGTTGCTATAATGTTTAAACTTAAAAATGCAGTCCCTAAACAGGTTTTATTGGCTCTTTATCATACTCTTGTTCTTCCTTATAAAACGTACTGCACCCTTGTTTGGGGAAACTCTGCTAACAACGCATTAAATGGTATCTTTGTCACCCAAAAATGAGCAATAACGTTGTTATCTGATGCTGATTTCCTTGATCACTCTAGTGCATTATTTAAAGAGCTAAACCTACTAAAGCTCAATAATGTAATCACTCTGGCACATTTCATTTTTATTTACAAATGTAAGAACAAAATCATTAATTTACATGGGTAAATAGATATTTTGTAACTCATCAAGAAATCCACTCGTATAAGACCAGAAATAGATCAAAGCTTGTTATACCTCAATTTAGATTGTCTTCATCTCAAAAACTACCCATTTTCATTGGATTGAAACTATGGAATGACTTGCATGCCGATATAAAAAATATTGTGAATGTAAATTTGTTTAAAACCAAGTTGAAATCCCGATTAATAATGGCATACTAACAAAAATCTAGGATTAATGTCCATTACTATTGTTTACTAATTATTAATTTCTCGTGTGTAATCTAGTATTAAAAAAACATTTCTTGGGATTGTTCAGTTCTTATCTCATGTATAATATTGGTTTCTTTGTATGGTATTGTAGAATGCCTTCAATGGTGACCTTGTATTTGTCATGTCAGTAGTGATAATTTAAGATTAATACATGTTTTAACTATTAATAATACTTACTTACTTATTTATTTATTATTATTAATTACTAACAACTAGCTGTTTATTTTTAATAAGAGCCCAGTAAAGCCTGAGGCTTAAAGGCCAAATTACATAAAATAAATAGTCGAGCTTCACAATTATTCATGTCATTGTGAATTGTATAACGAATGTATTTTATTATTAATAAAGGTTATTCAATAAAAACGTTATTCAGTTAATATCTACTCCGAGTATATTCCATTACATTGGTTCGTTTGTATATTATTCATAATTTAAACGTGACTTTATATATCATGTATTTTATATCTAATTAATCTCAGAGCCCAGTAAAACCTAAAGATTAAGGGTCAAATTATATAAAAACAGTCCAATTGGCAGTATTACTGTATTATTTTATTATTGTATTATTGCAACACAACAAATTGTAATATTATATTATTGCAACGGAACAGAAATTGTAATATTATATTATTGCAACGGAACAGAAATTGTAATATTCTAATATTTATTTTATAAATAAATGTATAACTATAAATACTGTAAATAAAAAATAAATATTTTCACAATGACTTTAATGATTTAAATTCATTGTCTAATTTTCATATATTACTTCGTTTATGTATTTTAAATTAATTAATATTTACGAGTTATATATTATTAATAATTATAACTTCCTATGAAGTGATGTTTTACCTTTAATTAAGTTGAGAGCCCAATAAAGACTAAAGCTTAAGGTCCAAATTAAATAAATGAATAGTCCAGTGGACAACCTAGAAATAAATTTTCTTTAGCTTATTATTTATAGTCAAAAGTAAACACTGGTGCAGATATTTGTGTAGGACCACTTATGACCAAAGTGTGTGTGTGTGTGATATTATATATAAAATAAGATCTGATTCAAGCATGAAGGAAAGTGTTCAGACGCACTCCTATCCAGGCCCTGACGATCTTTGTGTGTGACTTCTTGTGTGACTTCTTTCTCTGTACCTTCCCACTCCACGTTTGCTACATTACCATAAAATTCGAGCCCCGCTCCCTGGGAAAAGCTGGTTACGGGCCTGCATACCTCAAACACAACGTGGATCTTTTCGGTTTGACGGCCAGCCGCCGGCGGGAAAAAACAAAATAAAAAAAAACAGTTTTTTTATTTAGTTAATATTTATTGTATTTCAGAATAATATATTTTAGTGTAGAGAATATCACATACGCTTTAAGATTCCAAAATCCCTGAAAGTTTTAATATGGTTAATTGAATGCCAGTTAGGTTAGGTCAACTGTACGCCTTTGACAATTTGTTCGGTTAAGTCATGATATTTTTGTTAGTTTTAACGAAAATATCACGACTTGACCTAACCAGACATTCAATTAACCTAACCAGTTGGTAGGATGTAGGTTCTTCTTGGTACTTCATGCCCACTTCAGATAGGTCCACTAGCAATGGCTGAATTAGCCAAGATGGAAAACTCATTTCTTTTAAATCAGAAAATCTGTAATTTAAATCACAGGCCAGTATTTTCAAATGATTCACAATGACAAGTAAAGCATCATCAGTTACCTCACACTTATTTAGCCAATATAACTGGGTATATTTTCTTGCAGAAATATTCTTTTGACATAATTCCAGAAATGTAATGAAGCCAAATATCTTTGTCTTTGAATCAACATGTTAAGTAAAATATGGAATTGTTGTCGTCGTGTAAAAATGTTGCAAATAAAAATAATTATGTTATTGAAATTTTAAAATATATTTACTTATAAAAATTATTATGTATAAATTTAATTTTATTGTAGCATTTTCAAATTGCCCCCAAAAATATTCAAATTGCCCCCCTGTGGGGCGTGCGCCCCACGTTAGGAATCACTGGCCTATAGTATCAAGAAAATAGAGTTGAAAGTGGAAAAAATAACATGAAAAATAAGACATTATAATGAAAATTTGGAAATATCATTTAATATTTTTTCGTCAAACTCTACAATGTAGAATTTGACATAAGAAAATAGAGTTGAAAGTGGAAAAAATAACGAAAAATAAGACATTATAATGAAAATTTGGAAATATCATTTAATATTTTTTCGTTATGTCAAACTCTACATTGTAGAGTGACGAAAAAATATTAAATGATATTTCCAAATTTTCATTATAATGTCTTATTTTTCATGTTATTTTTTCCACTTTCAACTCTATTTTCTTGATACTATAGGCCAGTGATTCCCAACGTGGGGCGCACGCCCCACAGGGGGGCAATTTGAATATTTTTGGGGGCAATTTGAAAATGCTACAATAAAATTAAATTTATACATAATAATTTTTATAAGTAAATATATTTTAAAATTTCAATAACATATAATTATTTTTATTTGCAACATTTTTACACGACGACAACAATTCCATATTTTACTTAACATGTTGATTCAAAGACAAAGATATTTGGCTTCATTACATTTCTGGAATTATGTCAAAAGAATATTTCTGCAAGAAAATATACCCAGTTATATTGGCTAAATAAGTGTGAGGTAACTGATGATGCTTTACTTGTCATTGTGAATCATTTGAAAATACTGGCCTGTGATTTAAATTACAGATTTTCTGATTTAAAAGAAATGAGTTTTCCATCTTGGCTAACTCAGCCATTGCTAGTGGACCTATCTGAAGTGGGCATGAAGTACCAAGAAGAACTGACTGAAATACAAAATGATGAGTCTGTTAAAACTATATTCAAAGTAAAAGGAACCATGATGTGGCTCTGTGATGAGACCAAGACTAAATACCCAAATTCAACTCGTTTGGCGAGAGAGCTACTGTTACCATTCCCATCTTCATATTTGGTGGAATGTGGTTTTAGTGCTGTAAGTGACTTACTACAGAAAAAAAGAAACCGACTGGATATCACAAAACGAGGAGACTTAAGACTGAAGCTAACTAAGTTAGTGCCTGAAATCAAAACCATTTGTAGTAAACATCAAGCTCAAGGATCTCACTAACTTGAGATTATCAAACTTTGAATTTGCTGTATTTTTACCTAATATTGTGAATTTAAAGTGGTATTATTGATTAAATTTCGTTTTTGTGAATTTAAAATTGCAACTTTTCAAATGAGAAGTTTTATTTCAAGGAAATAATATAGTTAGCTTCAATCTCAAGTTTCTTGACTCATATTTAATGTAACTCATATTGAATGTACTCATATTATTGAAATTTAAAATTATAACTTTTCAACTGAGAAATTTTATTTCAAGGTAATTTAGTTAGCTTCAACCTCAAGTTTATTTACTCATATTGAATGTACGGTAACTCATATTAAATGTACTCATATTATTGTAAATTTTAAATAATACCTTTTCAACACCAAATTTGTTTTTATATTAATGGGGGGCATCAAATTTTTTGAGGTGTCGAGGTGGGGCATGGGGCAAAAAAGGTTCGGAACCACTGCTATAGGCTATAACAGATTCATTCATACAAATACAGTAAATTAAATTTTAAGACATGTATTTTCATTTAAATAATTCATTTTTATTTCACATGAAATTTCATAAAAGTAAAATAATTAAGTAGGTCTTCTTTAGTCTAAATTAAAAGATACAATTTTAATAAAAAAAATATTTGTATGCACTGTATAAAACAATTAAGGTTAACTTTTACCACACTGATTAACCTTTTATACTACTAATAATAATAAATGAAAAATACGTTAAAAAACACCCGAGAAATGAACGCCATTTTGAACTTGTAATTTTTGTGTTCTCTTGCAGAGAAAGTGAAAGTGAATAAAACTTTATCCCTTCCATAATATTATCAAGTTCGTTGAAAGTGAAAAACTAAACCAGTTGTGATGTTTCTTTTTGTAAACAGACACTTCTGTTTCATTGTTCCGTTCGGTACATGTGTGCGTGTCATCAGTACTAACAACAGGTATCATAATATTCTTTTATGAATTCTGTTCATGTAGGCCTATTTATACGATTTATATGTATATATCAATTTCACTAGAATCATTTTATTTGAAGTATTCTGATAAATAAACAGATGATTCAGCGGTTACAACACTCTTCAAAAAAGCAAATCCAAACGTCATTCATCTGTTGAAGACAATGAATTTATGAAAGAAAAATAAATAGAATTTTTACTTTAGTAAAAAATATTTATTTAGTGTATAATTTGTAATACGAAAACTGAAAGTGAAAATTGGGCAGTGGAAAATTTAAACTTACATATAATACATAGCTATCGCACAATAAAAAGGCGATATTCTATGTAATATAAAATTGCAAGATATTATCTCTTAAATGAATTAGTATACAGTAGGTTTGGCCAGCGTCTCCCAAACTGTGCGGCGCGCATCTCTCCGCCCCCAAGTGGGACGCGAGGACGTTAGCTACGTTAGTACTGAACCTTTTACAATGTTTAAACACTCAAGCACAATTTGGCAACAGTGATGTAGTAAATATTTCTCCAGTTTTTGTACATTATAAAACAATTACGAAAGTTTTCTCGCTTAATTTCATGAGCTGCAATTACTTAGTGCTATTTGCAGTTGAAATAAATGTAACGCGAAAGATTGACTTCAGTACGAAGGTGGCGTTAATTAAAAATCTTTGGGAAACGCTGGTTTAGGCTAACTGATTCCTTGATGTGTTCGTTTCCTGCTTTCGTCTCCCTTCATTTTTTCTCCACATTTCTCTTCGATGCTCGGAGAGGCGATGAACTAAAATGATTTTTATTATTCACACTAAAAACAAGAGTGATAGTAATGTTGTTGTATATAAATAGTTATTATTTATTTATTTACTTATTTTATTTAATTTGGCCCTTAAGCTTTAGGCTTTACTAGTTGTATCGCTGTTGCGCACACTATTGCTTTAATTTTGTTTGATTTGAAAGTTCAAAATCGACCTGTGGTCGACCCCTCTGCAACATCCCCTCATTTGCGGGATATGTTGACAGTTTGTTGATATTCTTGACAATTTTAATGACAATAACGACAGCAATAAAAAAGAGGCTTGCCAACTTTTAAATTTTACCAAATCTGAGATTTCATACACGACCTTGTCTTTTGTTATGCGATCTAATAATTTGACCACCGAGTCGACCTACCAGTAGCAATTATGCAAATTTCATTTCAAGTAAAACTGTTAACTTACCATCGTATTTGTGTTTGTTGATTATTTGCGGAACCCTTTTAATTCCACTTTTTGTTCCTGAATGACCTCCTTACTAAATAACATGAAATCGAATTTTACTTTGAGAATGAAACCGGAGACTGACAGCGAAAAGCGGAGACTCCGGTCGAAAACCGGAGAATTGGCAGCCCTATAGAAAACATATATATACATACTGGAACTGCAATACACTATTGTAGGGAAAATGAAAGCGTTATTTATTCAAAATTCATTCAATGCAATCGCCATTTTTTAAATTTTCTTATTAAACAATGATAATGTATTGCTTGTCGTATACAGGGGCGGATCCAGAGCACAGATTTTTTTTGGTGGGGGAGGCCGTTGAGAGGGCGGGGAAGCCGGGATAAATCCCCGGGACCCGGATCGCTAGGGGGCCCGGAAAGAGGGGGGATAAAATCTAAAAATAATATTAAAGCAATTGATTAAATAACAGAGGAAATATAATTAATGAACATACATTTTATAGAGATGATCATAGTCAAACTGAAACAGATAAAATATTATCTGCGGTCCACCCAGGGCTGGATTAAAGTCTTCGTAGGCCCTAGGCACTCTCATAATCGTAGACCCCCAAGATAGATCTACCTATAGATAAATGTTTACATTGTACACAATGTATAGGTCCCATAATATAATCATACAGTAGATCCATATAATATATGACTATGATACTTTGATACTATGAATATGATACTTTGCCTATGATACGTTGTCTATGATACACACTTCGATACTATGATACTTTGCTACTACAATTCTTTGACTATGATACTATCCCTGATGAAAATAAGCATATTAAAATGAAATATGATGAAATTATTTAGTCGAACATTCCTCTCATTTTTGCTATTTATAAGGCTGCATTTGATGGAACAATCCAAAAATAAGCACCCCAAATCAATTTAGGGTGCTTTTGCTTGGATTGGGGTCGAACGAGGGTGCTTATTCTTGGATTGCTCTAAAATGGAGTTAATTGCTCTAAAATGGTTAACTGAATGCCCGGTTAGGTTAATTGTACGCCCTTGACGATTGGTTAGGTTAAGTTGTGATATTTTCGTTAGTTTTAACGAAAATATCACGACTTAACCTAACCAATCGTCAAGGATGTACGTATGATCTAACCAATCGTCAAGGGCGTACAGATGACCTAACCTGGCATTCAAATAACCTTATTTCAGTATTTTTATTTTAATTATGTTCTAATTTTTTTATTGCAATATCCTTCGTAAACATTAAAATATATATAATTTTTTAATTTTATATGTTAAAATCCTTTAATTTGGATTGAGGTTGAACTGGGGTGCTGTTTCTTGGATTGGGGACTTTGGGAGTGCGTATTCTTGGATTGCTCCCATTTAATGAATTAATTACTTCTATTCGTACCTGGTTTGACAGCTGCAAAGAATGCAACACAGTTATGACTCAATAAACTCAACAATATGATTCAACATTTGTAAATGTATTGTAATAAAAAGATTTTGTAAAGTAAACCAATTAAAGCAAATTATTAAGTTTGATTTAGCAGTTTCCTCTTCTCATTTTTGAGTCGGCTAAGAGTTTTTTTAGGCCCAAAACATTTTCGTAGGCCTTTGAGAGTTTCGTAGGCTCTATCCTAGGCACTGTGCCTATTGTGCTTATTGGATAATCCGGCCCTGGGTCCACCAATGCCCAAAACCGACTGACAGATCTAGGAACCATTGTGATTGAAAGCCAGTTAGCCCGTACTTTAAATTTCATCAGAATCATTTACCACTTTGCTAGAGAGAAGGCAAAGAAAGCACACTTCTAATTATGAAAATCTTGCAGTAAACAATTGTCTTTCCTGCATGGACTGGTACTGCACTTGCAAGTTGTATGGTGATAGAATTAATATAGTAATTGATTCGAAAAATAAAATGATCATTTTCTTCTGAGTTGATTATATTATTCATACTGTATGTTTTGAACAGTGACTTGGATATATAATCAGTTTGCTTATTATGTACACAAGAAACATTCATAATAAAATACTGAGTAAACAGGGGGGCCCATATACCATTCCTTCCCCGGGGCCCGTGGCAGCTCTCGGCGGCCCTGGGGGGTGGGTCACCTTCCAGAACTTGAGATTATACTGTAATACATTGGCAGGCAATTGGTGTGACAGAATTGCCAACGATTATGACATTCGTTCTGCCTATAAGGAATGCAGGAAAGTATCTGGTTTTGGTCAAAAGTCAATTCTTTAATTAAACATCATCATTAGGGGCAATTAAAGAATTAAATGGCTCACTTTTGAACATCAATGTGCCCCTATATGCATCCTTTCGCAATAGCGATTATTTTTATAGGATTCTTCACTCCAATTTTGTATTGTCTCTTCTTTATGCTTCCGATCTCCTTCTTTCTTTCACTTTCTTTACTTTTAAGATTTAGAGACCTCATCGTTTGGAGGGCGATCGCCCCCCTCGCCCCCTCTTAAATCCGCCCCTGGTCGTATAGTTATTAATAATAATTAATAGATGGAAATATAAACGTATAACCGCGCATACGCAAAATTTACCCCCACCAGGATTCGAACTCGCTGCTTCGAGTTCATGAGGTTAACACGTAAAAACCCTCTGGACGCGGAAGCGTTATGCGGTTCCTTAGGTAATGAAATGTCGCCAGATTGTCATTAACTTTTATGTTGTCGTAGCCTAATGGTCTCCGTCCCCGCCGTGGAGGAACCAGGTCCGAATTTCAGTGAGGGATAAGTTTCGCTTATTAATTAAAAACCTTCTCCAAACATATATTAATGTAATACATGTACATACATGTGCATACGGTATATTACTAAGCATTCTAAACGAGGAATCGATTTCAAAATCTAAAAGAGTCGGGTGATTGAGTTGGGGTATGTCTGCATCATCCCGGGAATGCTTCTAATGTAAAGAATGTGAGAACTTTATTACTTTTTTTATGAATAATGAATACTTCTAAAAATTAATTTTATTAAAACTCTTTAATTATCGAGAATTAAAGTTTAGTTTCAGTAAATTAATTAATTCTAACTAATTAAAGTATTGCGCTCCTTCCGTGAAAGAAAAACGGAGATAAAATCATTTATAGATTTAAGTTCCCCAACACTACCTAGTTACCATGGAAATCGATATTTGGGTTTAGAACATGGGTCGGGGAACTTTTTTGGGTATTACCCAAAAATCTATTTGAGTAAAATGAAATTACCCCCAGACTTCAAGGTAAACAAAAACAAGCCAATTGCTCTTAAAATTGTTGCATATGGTATACAAAAAATTCAAATTTAAAAAATGTTTATTGGATCCATTATTATGGAGAAATAAAAAAAGCCACACATGCTGGCATAAGAATAGCACAAACAAAATTAGTAAAAAGGATTGAAGAACTGAAGAATTTCATTCAAAACATCTCCACTTCAGGTTTTGGAAAAATGATGCTGTTTCATTTTTGATACAACATCAAAATCAGGACGTAAATTCGTAATATTCTAAAATTTAGAATAATGCCACATTTATGTAACAAAATAAAATAAAAATATATGAAAAAAATATCAGCACAAAGTGTCAAGCACTAAAAGCACCTCTTCGTTTCATGATACCATACACACGACTGAGGCTCTCATACCGCACGCATTACCCCCAAAATTTTTAAATTTACCCCTGTTCCCCGACCCCTGGTTTAGAAGGAAACCATTTATTTGGAAGAGTATTTTAGGACGATATTTCTATTATTATAATTATAAACAGCCAATGCTTAATGCTTTTTTAAATTAAGAACAATAACTGTCACAGTGTGTGGATTGTTTCAAATTCTCTTCCAAATAAATGGTTTCTTTCAAAAGGTATACGTTCGTTGGTTTCCATGGTAACTAGGCAGTGTTGGAGGACTTAAATCTATGAAACCGCTGCGTCTTCGTCTTTCATTCACGGAAGGAGTAAAGACTTTTGCAATCGAGTGTGTGTATATATATATATATATATATATATACACAGACCGTGCATGGAACAAGGCACTCCTGGGAAAATTAAATCCACTATAATCCGAATAAGTAATGGTAAATGACAAACACTATAGTTTTTCTTTTTCATGATGTTAGCCCGACGTGGGCAACAGGTCACTCGCAGGGGACCATTCTGAGTTCATTCCAGTAGTATGGGCGCAGAAGGGTAGAGTACAACTGTAGTATGGGCGCAAAAGGGTAGAGTACAATTACAATGTTGCGAGGGGGGATATTGCAAAGCGGTAGAGGAAATGTTGCAAAGTGGGGGAAGGGGTTATGCAACACGGGGGTGGGGGTAACCCCCAAGTTGCATGAAGGGGGAGAAGGGGGGATGACCTCCCCCAAAGGGGAGAGAGAGAGAGAGAGCATGTCATGTTTCGCCTAGCATAGCCAGACGCATAATAAAGCTCTCAGCTTCAGCACCTGGTTTATAAGGTGCAAATCAGCCATTTGGCTTAATCTGGCTTAGAAGGCGTAGTTGGCTTGTTTAGGTGTATATTAATAACCTTCGAGCGAATTAAATGCGCACACACACGCACATACACCCCCGACTATAAACACGCTCATAGATCCCCTATTATTAAACACACACACACACACACACACACACACACACACACACACACACACACATTGGCTTAAGCAGGCATATGGCTTAATCAGCCATTTGGCTTAAAATGATTAATCTGGCTTAGAAGGTGTAAATGGCTTGTTCAGTTATACATTATTACTTTTTGAGTTGCCAGATTGTGCTATTTATCTAATTAACGCAGATATTATTGACAGTTGGCTAGAAGTTTTATATTGGCTTATATTCAACGTTACCGTGACCGTGAAGGGATACAACTTGACCGTTTCAAAATTGTAAAGAACCCAGGCAAGCGCTTTAGTGCAAAGTTGTGTCTAAATAGTCTTTGGGGAAAATTTGTACATAATACAGGCAAGGGGAACGTTCACCTAGCCCAAAGTTATAACGAGGTGTGGGATTATGCCAACGCTCCCGATAAAGCGGTTATGGAGATCGTGAATGTAGGTAATACGTACATAATAGAGTATAACATTACCGAATTGGTCACAGCACAGACACATCGCGTGTTACAAACATACCTGTAACCACAAATATATGACTTGAACATAATGACGGATGATACGCGGAATAACGGTATTGAAATGACACTTGTTTTGGATGACAGGCCTACTGCGTTCTTTCACGAGAGTTAATTGGAACGCTTAATTACACTTGGGGTATAGTCTATCGTTCGGCGGTAAGCTGATGTAGGCTTCACCAGAGTACTTAGAAAAGGATGCACTTATCTTACCGGGACGATGGAAACTCTGTTGAAGGAGGGTTGAAGAGGAACCTATTACCGTAGGCTCGAGTTGTTGTCCGTTAAGCCTCTTGAGATGATGTATGTAGGCTTCGTTCGGAAGCCTGAGGTGATGTTACTTCTCGAGGTGCAGGCTGGCCTTATGAGGTGCAGGTGTCGGCCTGGGATACTGAATATATCTCGAGGAATGTAGAGAAACTTGAAGGCCGACCCGGCAAACCGCAGGCCCGAAGTGATTCCGGTTGTGCCTCGAAGGATTGCTTCTGCAGGTGGTCTGTAGATCTTACGTGAAGACAAATTATAGGCCCTGAAGAATGTAGCGGCCGTGGCCCCCGGCCAGGGGGCCGGAAAGCGGTTGGTGGACGTTCGATGGTGAGCGTACGGGTGAGTGAGAGTGAGTATAAGTGGAAGCTCCTTTTATACCGTAGGCCTGTGACGTAGACTTCACGCCAATTCTTAAGACGCTTTGTCCACGCGTCTCTTAGTTGTTAACGGTTTTCGTTCGCTCCCATTGGGAAAAAATAGACGCTCCCTTGTTTGACTCTTGCCCACGTGTTTTTTCCAAGTTCTTTGATGATAGCGTGGAAGTAAAGTATTTCTGTCTATTTGTTTGTCTATTTCTTGTCGATCCGCTACACATATATATATATATATATATATATATCTTGAATAATTCATTGATATGTTTATTAAATAAATCGTGTTTCAATTAGCGTTTCATTTTCTCCTTTGAGTGTGTGTGCTTATGTACAGGAAAAGTCCTAAGCTCCGCCCCTGTATGATCGATCAATGGTCACGTGACCCCTGCTACTACCTGGATATATCTCTGCCCCTGCGTGCTCAGTTGACCACTGCAAGCCCTGGATCTCAGACGTGCATTTGAACAAATCTTACGTAGACGAAAAATAGTGATGGCTACCTTTAATATTGCGTGCTCGACGTTTATGAAGTGGTATTCGATAAAGTGTGAAGATGTGGTGGATACTGAAAAATTCCCTTGCCCTCCCTCCTTTGAGACTCTTAAGGTACATTGAACCGTGCGAAACTTGAGGAACAAGAGGTTCAAATACTCTACGGTTATTCTGGCGAGAGCAATGCAGGATTTCGTTGTACAAACGGTGTAATGGACTATGTTGTAGGACTAAACTGCGTAAAAGCTTACATATACTGTGAAGTAGAAGAAACAAGTGCAGAAGAGAAGCTAAGCAAAAAAGGATAAATATGGGCACATGTTTCTCTCAAATAGTGCGCCGGAGTGTGAATAAAATGTGTTTAGCTCGTGAAAATCCCCCTGAACAAAAATGTCTGGTGCGCATTCTGGGGAGTGGGAATGATAAAACATTAAAACTGATATTACTTCATGTGCCAGAAAAATTCTCTAAACGATTGCCCAGTATAATGGGATACAGGTGTTCACATGACTTTTTCGCGTTGGAACAATACTGTACACAGTTCATCAACTTATGGTGGGACTCACTCCTCCACACCTTTCGTCGAGCCGATCCGCACACCTGTGGCTCATAGTCATCTCAGAGCTTGAACCAACTGGACGTGTACTCCTCACTCACAATAGAATACGATGGAGTTTCCTTTGAGCAGCATTCTCAATGCTGTGTATGATGTGTCCGTGAGGAAGTCATTGCGCGTGTTCAGGCGCAAAACCGGTGCCATTAACTATGTACTTGAAACGACTTGTAGACAAACAAACTCTGGTAAACGGAATGTTATTTAAGTGTTGAGGAGATGAATAGAGTCTTCGTGGTAGTTGAAAAGTAGAGCGAGGATCGTTATAAAATACCTGCAGGTGTAGGTACAAGAAGAGAACAGATTAGTGATACCCCCTCATATGCCATTGTGTGTATATTATGTATAAATAGCGATCATCCATGCATTGATACACGACTGATGTGGAAGAATGGATCTGATAATAACGTTCTTGTCCCCACGCGAAACCGATTCATCCTCGACAGAATGTTTGAAATCGTCGGTTTCCGCAAGCTGAAGCCTATATTAGACGTGAGTATTACGGATATGCTTTATTTTCATACGGTTCTTTAATACACATACGCAGCTCTGCTCGACGGCTTATCGAGTGTAGGACTGAATAAGGCAAGAATGATCTGGAACTGGATGCTTATTTAAAAGGTTTAGACTCTTCGAAATATCATGAACTTTGGTACAAAGGACTTAAGCGGTACAAGGCTGAGCTCACCTACACCGTTCACCCTGAAGAACTGTTTCTTTATATAATGAGCAGCTGTCGTTATGATTTAGAAGATTATTTCAACTGCCGATATGCATTGTGAAGAAGAGTTCACGATTGAAAAGCTCGGATCGGTAAGAATAAACTCTCGATTGGAAAGGAGTGTTTATAAACTTGAATTTAATAATGATGTGGCTAACGATGCCCTCTTTGTGCATACTTTTGATTGTATTCTGTCCGTGTTTAAAGATAACTTGCCAACCGAATGTAAAGTGGGTACAAAAATAGTATTGAACGAATTGAAGGCCCTTTACATCGAGTATAGGCCTCCCTATAACTTGAGCAGTGAAATAATGTTAAATCGTATTTATTGCATAGTGCAAAGCAACAATGATGTAACTAGATTTGATCATGTGCGAGTTTAGTATTTTAGTTAAACGCAGTAGAACATAAAGTGTATGTATTTTGATGGTTTTGCAGTATATTTATTTGTTAAAATTTTATTATTTAATATAAATGTGTATATAGATTTCTCCTGTACTATTATTTTGATGTTTATATACTATTTTCATTGTATATTTATTTTCTATATATTTTATAAACTTGTGCATTTCTTATACTATTTATTTTATTTATATATTTCTCGTTTAAACTGTGTATAGTATGAACTATTTTGATTGTATTTTTATTTTCTATATATTTCATGAAATTAATTCTAATATTTCGTCTAAATAAGTAGAATGATGTAATGGTGTTTTATTTAATTCTTTTGGTTGTGTATATATAAACGATATTAAGGAATAACTGGGGAGATGGGAATATATATAAACGTTTGCTACAATATATATATATATATATATATATACACTATACCAAATGGCTGCTCAAGACTTCTAAGCCAACTGTCAAGAACTGCTTTAATTAAATAAATAGCACAATCTGGCAACTCAAAAAGTAATAATGTACACTTGAACAAGCCATTTACGTCTTCTAATCCAGATTAAGCCTTCTAAGCCAAATGGCTGTTTAAGCCAATGTGTGTATGTGTGTATGTGTCTGTGTGTGTGTTTAATAATAGGGGATCTATGAGCGTGTATAGAGACGGGGTGTATATGCGTGTGTGTGTGTGTATGTGCTTTTAATTCGCTCGAAGGTTATTAATATATACCTAAACAAGCCAAATACGCCTTCTAAGCCAGATTAAGCCTTCTAAGCCAAGTGGCTAATTAAGCCAGTGTGTGTGTGTGTTTAATAATAGGGGATCTATGAGCGTATACTGTATATAGTCGGAGTGTGTGTTGTGTGTGTGTGTGTGCTTTTAATTCGCTCGAAAGTTATTAATATACATCTAAACAAGCTAATTACGCCTTCTAAGCCAGATTAAGTCAAATGGCTGATTAAACCAACTGGCTGATTTACACCTTATAAACCAGGTGCTGAAGCCGAGAGCTTTATTATGCATTTGGCTATGCCAGGCGAAACATACCCCTTTGTATTACCCCAATCCCCTTTGCAACATTGATCAACATTGCAATTGTACTCTACCCTTTTTCGCCCATACTACTCACTCCCATCATGAACCGGACATGTTATGTGCCTTGAAAAGTGGACGCTCAATTTTGCCAGTTGAGGTTTATTTAAGTTTTGGTTTTTGGCTAAAAATACAATAGTTACCCCTTTTTCTTTGATGTATTCAATCCGACGCGAATGCAACGAGTCTTTTGCTTACATTGAGGTTCTGGATATAGTAGGCTAGGTGTATCTGTAACCCTTAGATCCTGTTCCAAAGCTGGATCCTTTGCAGATAGCTGGTGAAGGGAGATATATATTTGGGCCTTCTTTGCGAGTGACCCGTTGCCCACGTCGGGCTAACATCATGAAAAAGAAAAAACTATAGTGTTTGTCATTTACCATTACTTATTCGGACTATAGTGGATTTAATTTTCCCAGGAGAGTTCCTTCTTCCATGCACGGTCTGTGTGTATCATGAAAAAACCTCAGGGGACCATTGTGAGTTCAATCCCATATATATATATTAATTTAGTGGTGGACCGGATATCCGCATCATTTTTAGCATCCGCATCCGCACTTCTTACTGCGAATGTTATGCGGATATTACCTCTAATAAATTATGCAATTTACAATTAAATTAGCTTATAAGGTCCAGTCATGCACATTTCATGTAAAGTATTAATTAATTATTAATGAACAAACAAATATATAAACGTCAAAATATAACTAGCTGGTAACACAGAAAATTGAATGAAACTCGTTTCATTGAATTTTCTGTGGCTGAAACTCTTGAGAAAGTTATTATTTTTATCATAATGAAAACATTAATATTAATTTTAATTCTTATGCATTGTTGCCATAATAGTAATATCACGAAATTTGAAAAATTATGTCATATATTCATAATTCTATATTATATTGATAGATTAACTAAATATCCGCATCCGCGGATATTGAAATTAAAGATCCGCATCCGCAGATGTTGAAAAACTGACATCCGGTCCACCACTAAATTATATATATATATATATATATATATATATATATTCTTTTCCTTTCAGAGATAGCATGCGGAAATTGGCTTTCCTGCTTTTATTAACAGTTTTTAACATGGTTCTGGAGATGGGTTGTGCGACCTCTGTGCGCAATTTCTTCTCCCAATACCAGGAGAAGAGAGGGAACTCTTTGCAGGACGTTCTCGGCGGCGCGTTCGAGACCCTCCCTGCCTCCGACCTCTACGTCGAAGATCAATACGTAGCCGTCCCTACTGCAGATTTGTTCTCGGATTACTCGGCAATTCCTTCGTACGATTTCTTCACTGGAGAAAGTATGCCAACTAAAGGGACGTGACGATTAACCCTTTAATATCAAGGGTCTTTGCTAAGACTGAATAAAATCACCTGACGTTAACCAGACCGAAATCACTAAAGTGTCACTAGATGCTAAAGGTTTAATATAGATGCTCGTTTGACTAGAAAATAACTAGTAGTACTTTGATCGGATGGGTCATTGCCGATTCAACTGTACTTCCTTTAGTCCAGTTAATCCAAATTTAACTTTGGGAAACGCAGAGACTGTACGTCAGTTTGGAAATATTTTCCTACTGCAGTCAGGGAAAAAAGTTAATCGAAGAAAAACTCGACGATAAATATACTGAAAATTCATAATAATAATAATAATAATAATAATAATAATAATAACCATCGACTGTCGAATATCCTTTTGTCACGCCTTCGTTTTTTTAATGTTTGGGTATTGAATTTAATACCCTTTCCGACACGCCCCTTTCCACAAAATACATGAGTGAATGAATAAAAAGGAAAATAATAAGCAATTATCTCATCCTTCCTGCATGCGTAGCACAGAAGAGGTAGGGGGTTGTTCGGGAGTCTAAGTTAAAATATACTTCATACTGAACGATGTTCACGTACTGGATGAGCAAAATAAAAGTTGCAAATATGCTTTAACCTTCTTATTAAATAAGCATTGCCCACACATCCGCTTTCATTAATAAATAAAGATAAATCACAGGCTATAATAGTTACGATAATTTCTTCCTACGCCCCAATCCCAAACCACCTTCATTCCTCAGTTTAAATTTCAACATTCTCGATCCGGAAAGATCACTGCAGTTAATATCTAAAGAATTTATGTAAGGAATTATACAAATATTCTTTAGAGAAGAATATTACTCGCATTATATATAGGCTGACCATATTTCCTTGAGACAAAAACGGGACATTGGGATGGCAAAAAAGGGACGGGAGTTATGTAATATTCTGTATTCATGAAAAAGTAAGTACATAAACCGGGACAAAATTGACATTTTTATTAAAACGACGGGACGGCCAGGAAATATTAAAAAAACGGTACTGTCCCGTTCAAAACTGTACGTATGGTCAGCCTAATTATATACCATTCTTATTATATTTTTCAGCGTAAGAAATCTTATGGGATAAAATGCAGTTATGTTGACGCGTGTTAATATCATTTTTGCAAACGAAAAAATCTATTTTTTTAAATAATAATTTGTGTGGAAATTAAGCTATGCTATAATTATAATAGTAAAATAGAATTATTTTTAGAAAGTATTAATACATTTTATATATATAAGATTGTAATTGGCGAATAAACATCTAATTAATTATCTGAGTATTCTAATCATGTTCGGCTTAACCTAAATAAAACCCAACAGATAATTCCTAATTCTAAGATGTCTTCTCTCTGTCGCAGGTTCGAGCCACTCTCACAGAGTTTTGGGAACGGAAACCCACTTTTCGGATTTTGATGACCTGGATGATACTCAAGCGAATCCCGAATACGACTTTTTCGTTAGTGAAGAAACCCAAAAAATCTCCCTGAGAGATTTGTTTAATTAAAAAGGGGATCTCTAATCTCTTTAATACTCTCGAATGAGACAGAAATTAATTACTTAAATTCATTATATATATATATATATATATATATATATATATATATTATGTGTGTGTGTGTGTGTGTGTGTTGAGAAATAACCCGCAGAAAAATGAAACATCCAATTCGAGTATTTTCAAATATATTTCAACTGCTATTCAGAGAGACTCCAACAGTTCCCCTGAAGAGGTGTTGAAATTTACTTGAAAGTACTCCGAGTGGATGTTTCATTTTTCCTGCGGATTATTTCACAATAAAGAAGTTCACGCGTTTAATGTGAATCATCTCAGCCATATATTATTCTTTGGGCCGAAGTAGGAACTCGGGATCTGCAAATACCACCGACCGACGTCAGCCGAACGGATGCTTGTCATATATATATATATATCTCCTAAAGTTGGCAGTGCTCCGGCTTTAGAGTTAGAAGCCAGTTCCGAAACCCGGAGATGGAGCAGAGACAAGTAATCTTCTCGAATGAGCTCCTAGACCAGAGCGAATTTGGAGCTAGGCTTTTGGAGCTGTTCCTCTCTACATGTCATAAAATTGAAACAATATAGCCATGCAAGATGCAACTGACTGTAAACAAATAAATATTAATCTTTTCCACCTTAATTTATTTAGTGTGGTTACTGCACTTCTGTTTTCATATTAAATTAAAAAATAAAAGCTGTATCTAAGGTCACACTACAATATATAGTGGCACAAATGTAATAACTGACACGATTTATAGTTTTCGGAGCTGGAAATGGAGCCGGGGCAAGGGAGTATTTAACAGCTCTGGAACAAGCCTGGAACCATAACTGAACCCTTGGAGCTTCTCCAGGGCCCGAGGCACTGAAATCGGAGAGCTGCCAACCCTTTTATATATATATATATATACTCGAACCCCGCTAATTCGACACTCGGTATTCCGGATATCGCGATAAAATAATTCGGCTAATTTTCTGCGTGTCGAAATATCAGGCAAATTTCCAAAGCTTTGATGAAATTTTGCCTGATATTTCGACGCGCAGAAAAGTAGTCCAATTATCGCGATATCCGAAATACCTAGTGTCGAATTAACGGGGTCCGAGTGTGTATATACATATATACACACACACGAATATGTTGTGGTCCTGTTTCTTTTCGCGATATTAAAGCGAAGTGTTAACCAAGATTTTATTTCATTAATTAATGAAAGTATACAAAAAATTGTGACAATTTTTCGTATAAAATTTAGAAAAGATAAAATAATTTCATTTAAATCATGGTCGACCATCTGAGCTTCGTAAGAAATGATGAAGGAACGGGTTAGATTCTGTAAGCGTTTCTCCTTTTGTTTTTTGCCTTTTTATTTTTATTTCAATGTTTAAATTTATTTTAAGTTTAAGTGAATGAGGAAGTTCTATAACGTCAAACTCGTTTAATGGGGAACTCGGTAAAATTCTATTCCGTTACGCTATTAATTTTATACCGCACTCAGAGACTTTCGTGCCTGTACTCGTACATTTATTAACCTAATAAATAATTAAACTATCGCTAACAAAGATCTTTATTATTAAAGTACAGATTGTAAAGATACCTTTCTAAATATTAAATATTTTGAAAGCTTTTGTAATTGGCAGTGAATGAGCAATTTGGGTACTTTTCCATTATACCCCACAATTTCTTCTTTCCGGTTAGGTCAACTGTACGCCTTTGACAATTAGTTAGTTTAAGTCGTAATATTTTTGTTAAAATATTCGTTAGTATTTCCTTAAAATATTCGTTAGTTTTAACGAAAATATCACGACTTAACCTAACCAATTGTCGAGGGCGTACAGTTGACCTAATCGGGAAAGAAGAAATTGTGGGGTATAACTAGGGTTGCCAGATCAGATGGTTTCCAAATCCGGAGATTTTACCTATGAAGCTCATCATTATTTGTTTATGTAGTTAAACCGATATATAAACTTCCTCATTTTTTAGAATAATAATTATCTTGCCAAAAATATGTAAGAAAAGAGGCACATTCTACTTTTAATGACATTTTTACAAAGCTCAATTTCCGGAGACTCCGGCTTAAAACCGGAGACCTGGCAACCCTAGGTATAATGGAAAAGTATCGCAATTTGTTTTTAAATTGAAGATGTGCTTTTCTCCGACTTAAAAATTGTAATAAATTTGCTTATCACTTTTTCATTTCTCAAGTTTGTAATATAAGTTATTCAACCAGTCTTGATTTTTTTTTTTTTTTGGTTTTATCGCAGTTTGGGGTCATTAAGTTTAAAGCTTTTCTCGGTTCATAGCATTACTTCGTGCATTTACATAATGAAAAATCGTTAGGATCACCTGAAGATCAGGGACCCCAGCCTTCTTTAGTTAGCTTTATAAGTCTAACTAACGAAAATATCACGACCTAATCTAACCAATCGTCAAGGGCGTACAGTTGACCTAACGATTAGTTAGGTTAGGTCGTGATATTTTCGTTAGTTAGCCTTATAAGGCTAACTAAAGAAGACTGGGGGCCCTAATCTTCAGGTGATCCAGTCGTTATTATAACATAGTGTTCACATATCAATACATAAAGGTTTATTCTAAAACATTGTGTATATTCAATAACATGTAACGTAATAAAACAATGATATAACAATGTAGCCTAGTTAATACAGATAATATCAGTGTACTGTTATTAACCATATTCTGCATTGAGGACAGATTTCACCTTTGGTTTATATACTCATGGATTTAAAATATTCTAAAGTTTAAAGGTTTTATTCGTCCCATGAAGTTTTAATCCGACAAAAACTGATGATATTTGGCACGAAGATAATCTAAAATCAAGAATAATTTAATGTTTATTTGTAGCTTTAGCTGAATAAAGAACGTTCACACTATCGTCAACAATTATTAACAATCGTCACCTCTCTACTGTTGCAATATTAGTAGAAATTAAAATTTGTTTCACATTCACACACCAAAATCTGCCATGGAAGTTAAAAAGTTTTAACTGCCATGGCAGATTTTGAGGTGTGAATGTGAAACAAATTTTAATGTAAAAGGTAACTTTTTACAGCGTTAGGTCAACTGGACGCCCTTGACGACTGGTTAGGTTAAGTCGTGATATTTTCGTTAGTTAGCCTTATAAGGCTAACTAAAGGGATCACCTGAAGATCCGTCACCCCAGCCTTTTTCAGTTAGTTTTATAAGGCTAACTAACGAAAATATCACAACCTAACCAGTCATCAAGGGCGTACAGTTGACCTAACGATTGGGTAGGTTAAGTCGTGATATTTCGTTAGTTAGCCTTATAAAGCTAACTAAAAAAGGCTGGGGTGATGGATCTTCAGGTGATCCAACTAAAGAAGGCTGGGGGCCCTGATCTTCAGGTGATCCAATTTTTTTTACCAAAAGTATGAAACAAATATTTCATAAATTTATTAACACATATACTGTACATATATTAAAAAATACTACATGTAAAAATAAAAATTAAACTACATTTAGTGGTTTAGAAAGGAATGTAAACAGTGTGCAAACGATTTAGATTTTATTAATTTCAAAATAACAAAATATGTGGCACTTTGTCAGAAAATATGTTAGAAACTACGAACAACATGACAGAACTATTACCATTTACAATGATGATAGTTTACATTTCAAAATAATAATTTGGGGAAATTAGTGATGAAACGTTTAAAGTGTCAAGTTTTGAGCAGGTTTAAATTGAGAAATCAGGTATCGTCCATATAAATATGAGACAAAGTAAGGACTATGACGTCATAGGTCGACAAATGTGGGCGAATCAAGATGATAGTGTGAATGGCTCTTTACCACATTCCACACCATAACTATCTTAGTTTCTTCTAGATAGGGTAGATATTCATGATTAATTTATGATCATGTTTCAATAATTCTATCGATTTTGTTAACTGTTAAATAAACTTTTCATGTCAATTTATATATAATCTGTATACGTCACGTGAACTGTTGCTTATCAGTCAGTTTTGAAGACTAGACAGGACTTTACGATGGTATTTTTAAAATATCTAACGTCGATTAAAAACATGTCTGTCATGATGTAAATAATTCTTTAAAATTTACTGTTTTGTTCATCTGATTTGCCGCTGTCACAATCATCTGTACACAATACAAAATAAATAAGCTTTGTAAAGATGTGAAATGTTTCATTTCACTGTTTTGTACCTGTTGAGTCTGAAATAAAGTGTTTGTTTGTTCAATTGCAAAACTGCATTTTAGGAAAAGTTTCGGATCTTGTGGGTTATAACCAGGGATGGGAAACTGATAAATTTTTTAAGTCCAGTTTTCGATTTCAGTTTAAGTTTGCAAAAATATCCATTTCAGTTTCGATTTAAGTTTTTATTTTTTTTTTTCGATTTGAGTTTATTTTTCGATTCAACTTTTATATTTTTCGGTTCGATTCATTTTAAATTTCGACTCCAGTTTTTTTTTCAGATTTCTTTAAGAATTTTTTTTTACTATTTATATTATTTTTTGGGACCCTGTTGACAAATTCAGATTTAATTTTATATTTGTATTTGCATTCGATTTCTATTTTTCAAAGAGAGAATTTGCTTTAGTAACTATTTTTACTTTTGAAGGATTAAACGTGTAAGCATCTCTAGCCAACTGAATCAGCGCGAAACACTCATCTTTTTTTTTTTTACTTATTCGCTTCATTTCTTTCACATAAAGTTTTATTTAACAAAAACTTTAAATTCGAAATGATTTATTAATTGGTACACTTTTTAAATTTTAAAGCACACGACACGTATAAAATATATAAATAATAGTATTAGAAAGGGGAATAAAACAATTAAATGCACCTCTCTTTATTATATACAAAATACAAATACCTCGTAAACTCGCGTCTTAAAATTAGAACGAACAATTGAAATATTGTCAATGTTTTCGGGCAACAAATTGTTTCTTTGAGGACTTAAAATCAATCTGAAAAGAGAAAAAAGCCGTTCCACACTAATTTGTGTCATTGGAACAGCATGTACAACTAAAGACAATTTAGGCTACTGTCTGCTAAAATTCCTCCAATATTCTTAAAATCTCGAAGAGCCGAAATGATGCTTCTATTCGTAGCACTGGTTGGTTTTTCTTTATTTTTGCAGCAGCTCTTAGCATGTTTTCCAACTCATCCTCTGATGTACTGGATGCCAAGCTTGCCGAAAATGTCGATGCCAAGCTTGCCGAAGATGTCGATTCCATTTTCGTGTGAAGTTGGGTCAAATGAGTACTCGCACGCTCCTACCTAGGATCCAGATATAACGGTAATATCACTACTTCTTTTTGTAGGAGCTCCTTCTCTCTAGCATTCATTGCTTCTAAAAGGTTGTGAGTCAGCACGCACTTAATTTTTTATATATCACTTTTACACAGAAATTACAATTTGTAGAAGTCTCCTGGAATCAAATTTTCTTCTTGCAGTCGTACTGTAGCTTTTTTAGCAGGCTGTAATACTTGCAAAATTTCTTGCAGTTTTTCCCAAGCTTGAGGAGAAAGTTTTAAATCGGTTCCTATGAGTTCTGTAAATTCATCAATGAACGGTCGGAGTTCCCCTAAACGGAAGATCATGTCATATGTTGAGCACCATCTCGTTACGACGTCTACGATAGGCATATGATACTTCTTTGTTTTTAAAATATTCATAATAACTGGAGTTCGCAGCTTCTTAGCAAGTTTCCGCGAATGAGCTATAGTATTTACAAGCAATCCTGCATTCAAAGATTCTTTTATTGCAATTTGCAAAGTATGTACAGCACATTTAACAGACAGAACATTTCCTAATTCCAACTCATCTAGTTCACTGATATCGCTTTCGTCGTTTACAATGTCATTTCCTTCACTCGAGATCAGTTCTACAGCTTTCACCATATTTCTAGCATTATCAGTAGTAATAGAATACACTTGACAAACGCTTAAGTTATATTTTCAATAGCACTGGTTAAAACCAGTTCCTTGATGTTTTCACCCGAATGAGCATGAAAGAAGTCTGTAACAGATAATGTTCGTATCTGAAAAGAATCTCCATTAATGAACTTGGCATTAATAGCTAGAACAGATCTCTCCAGACGAGAGGCGATATCTATTTTCAGTGAAAACATTCTGTTTTGCAGTTCTTCACTTATTTGTTTCACCATGTCTGCAGCTTTCTTATCAACTAAATTCGAGATTTTCTTCTTGTCCATTAATGTGTTGAGTGCGTTTTTAATTGGATCTATGATCTTACATAAACCACTGTCTTCTACTGCAGAAAATGGTCTTCCATTTAGAGTTACCAGTTCAACCATAGCATCATTAAATGTTTTTATATCCATTGGAATACATATTGTTGGACGAAGCATCTCTTGAATAGTTTTCATACGCTTAGTGTTGGTGTGATCTAGTGTCTGCTCATCTTGTGGCAAACATCTTTTCATCTTTGAATTACTGTAGAAGCTTCCTTTCTTCTTTCTAAGGCATTAAACTCTGCCTGATGGTGTCTTTCCAGATGCTTCTTTAGATTAGTAGCACAAGGATTTCAAAATCTTGCTACATCCAAGCACTTTTCAAGCTGCTGTTGCATGCTCACGAGAACCATGGAGCGTGAAGTAAGAATATACCACGTTAGTTTTATAACGTCTCAGTGTTGGAAAAGGAATAACAATTTAAGTTGGACTGTGTTTGTTTGTTGTTGTTTTCAGCTGTGAAATTTTTCTGATGAATGAAAGACAAGTAACAAACGCTTCATTTATATACACTAGCAGGTAAAGGAAGTGTCTTTCAGGAGAGGAAACACAAAGAGATTAGAGGAACATTCCAAAGGATAAACATTTGGAGAAATACCAAGGAGAAGAGAGTAATATTCCAAAGGATTAACATTTGAGTTGAAGTCTGGTCATTCCCACAGATTTCAGGAGAGAAGAGGAAACACAAGGAGATTAGAGGAACATTCCAAAGGATAAACATTTGGGGAAAATACCAAGGAGAATAGAGTAACACAAGCGGTAGCTCGCTATCGCCCTCCGGGCAAGTAGCAGTATATGTCACAGTATATGTAGCACCTTGTAGCAGTATATGTCACAGCTAGCTGTATATCGGGACTACTAAACTATTATCGGGACTACCAAACTGCTCTCCCCATTACCCCCACCCCTCTCCCCATTAACCCCACCCCTCTCCCCAATTTACCCCCACCCCCACCCTCCCCATTACCCCACCCCTCTCCCCCATCTACCCCCACCCCCACCCTTCCCCCATTACTCCCAGGGGAAGGGAGTTGGCACCTTGCAACAATTGATCAACATTGCAATTGCATATATGCATTCGAACATTTTGCAGTCATACTACTAACTTGGAAGATTGTGTAATTATACAGTGCTCTTCAACCTGGGTATCGTTTTCGAAGTACTTACATTCACTTGTAATAGACATTAAATAGCTCGTGCTCGGCCGCGGAGTGACCTAGGACCGGGAAACTTGACATGGGCTATCAGTTGGCGGTGGTTGCAGAATTTTCCGATGTGCCGTTTAGTCTGTGCACAGTTCCGAAGAAAGCGGACAGACACACAGGCACACAGACACATTTTAGCTCAATAGTATATAGGATTCTATAGTAAATGCAAAACTTCACTTTTTTACGTGGAGGTCAAAATGTGACAATAAAACCCACACTAATAGACGGAGTTTGTTTCCACAACAGTTTCGATGCCCACTGGCATCCTCTTCGGGTGGATACAGAAAAACGAATGAACAAAAGTGAGTAAGGAAACAATCCACGAAAGGTAAGAAACATTCTAGAATGCCAGAGACCATTAAGAAATTCACACCTAGGTTAGATCCCGTTCACCCGACACCGGAAGGGATTTTTTGAGTCCAGCTTATAAGTACCTTCGCACAAATTAAAATTATCTTCTTGACAAGAAGATAATTTTAATTTGTGCGAAGGTACTTATGTTAACCCTCCGTCTATGACCTTGGTCTGTTCGAAGTTGACGGGGATTCTGGTTAGGTGGCAGCAACGGATTTGTTACTCTGGAGTAGCTGGTACCGTATAGGGAATCGCAGTAGTATCTCTTGTACTACTCTCCGATTTCTTCTTGTAATAAATCGGAGGATTCTGTGAAGCTGATTAAATTCTCTGAAGGTTCCCCATTCTTCTTGTAACGTATCGGAAATTTTTTTTTTCTATTTAAGACTAAGTTCTCTGAAGAGAGCAAGGCTCGAAGAAGATAAAGACTTTCTCTTACTGTAGTTTAATGCTAAAATGTTACAAGTAATGCTCAGTCTCTAAGTTAGATCATTCAAATCAGAATGAACATTGGAGAAATTTTATGGGCTTTTATACTTATTTTTTTATTAATATCATTATTATTTAATGCTTATCTGTTTTTGTTTTTTATTCTCAATAGGTTGATTTACTTTGCAAAACATTTAAAGAAAAAACAAATATTTTAGCTGTAGCAAAGACTAGACTGATAAGCAAGAGGAAGCCATATTTTTATTTTAAACCGCATATTGACAGATCTGTTGTTATCATGCTCTGCCGAGTTAACTAAAAATGGAAACTGAAATATGCCTTCCCATCACGAATAACAAACAAAAATGCACATGGGCAAAAATTAAATGCTTAAGATTTAAAATTAAACGTTAAGCAAGACATGACTTCATCTTTTATAACGAAGAGAGAATGGATACAGAAAATGAACATTGCAGAATTTAATCAGGTTTCATTATTAAGCTAAATCTATAAAAATGATTAAGTAATTTTAAAAAGAAACAATTCAGCAATTATTCGGCAGAAATAAAATAGAAAGCAAATAAAAAATTTATCCAAACTTGCGTCAGCATTTCTGCGATTTAGGTCTCTATGTAAAAATGAATATATGAATATAAATGTATACAAATATAAGTATTATATGAATATAAAGAATATAAGGATTATATAAAGATAAGGATTATATAAATACAAGGATTATATAAATACAAGGATTATATAAATATAAGGATTTATATAAATATACGAATTATATAAGAATTATACGAATGAATATAAGAATAGAGGAATTATTCATTGTTCATTTTTACAGGGCTCTCCTCTCTAGAATGACATTAATACAATAATATAACATCCTAACTAATTCTAACTAGATGATAAGTAATGGTTTTTATAATACAGATTTATATACACAACATAAGTCGGGGTGGTTAAGTTACAATGCACGATAATTAGAAAATCAAATCCTCAACACGACACTTGCTTAGAGAGTTATTAACGAACCAAGGACCTGAGCCGAACCGGCTGCCCAAAGGGCGAGGCACGCACTCGCAAGAGGGGTGAGGCTTCGACTGCTCTCTCAAAGTGTTTGCATTTAACCTGGAGAAACTCCCATGGTGCCACGTTTACAAAAGACTTTTATGGTTGCAAAGGTTGTCTAACAATGATATTAGCAAAGGAATTTATATAATTTTGGTTCTACACTTAACTTCTTTATGTGATTTATATTAGCCGAAAAGAACATTTATAATTTAGGAATCTGTTTAAAATTATAGATTTGGCACATTGGAGTCGTTAGGGTTAAGAAAGAGGCCAGATGAGCCACTGGGGCATCGAGGCGAGTTATAAAATATTAAAAATTCAAAGATTAATACTTTAATTTATGCAAACAGAATAAAATGATTAATACGTTAATTTAGACAACCAATGAAGCAATGATATTGTTAAATTTTAACAAAAATTTATTTTCCTGTGGAAAACCTTCTCCACATGGCTCCCCTCCCAGAGTTGGAACTAGGGGGTTAGTTTGAATTTTCTCTCAAACAAAAAGCAGTTGGATGTAGTGTTATATGGAGACAAAGAATAGTTAAAGAAGTAGTTGGATGTAATGTTTCATAAGGACAAAAGAAATAGTTAAATAATATACAGCTACTTCATACTTAATCCACTACATCTATCTGTTAAATTTTACACTAAAATCGATACTTATGCACTAATGAACACTTATAATTAACTGTCACTTGTGTGTCCTTGAGCAATTGGAGTCTGATTTGTCTAGGTCCATTCTTTACACTGGTCGAAGTTCACCGTGTGCATACACTTTTAAATCAAACGTGATTTTTATCAACTTTATGAGAATAAAATTTGAGAGAAATGAATTTCAATGAACTATTGGAAAAGTACTTAAGTGAAATTGATACGATTTCTGCAAGATTTGGAAAGGATATGGGTCGTTTGAGAACTTTTTTAGAACTTTGGAATTAACTAAACTCTATAGCGCGGAAGGTATAAAATTTCAAGGTATTGTGTAGTGAAAGGTTTACGTGTGGACATTGTTCTGGAACTGGAAATATGGTTAAAGAAACAATTTGTAATTGGGGTAAACCGACGTTATGATTACTGCTCTTCGTTTCGTGTATTCGGTCCTTTTGGAGCTACGCGAGTGATTAGTGATGGAAGTTCCGTTTCTGAAATCAAAGTGACAGATGACTCCAGAAAATTGTGACCAAGCGAATATTCAGGAACAGGAGGGAGTTTGAACGAGTGGGGCCAATCTTGGAGATAACCTTGAAGGGCGGTGGCCTATCGGGCTGTGAGATAATAGGGATAGAGAAGAGTAAGAAAGGACTTGAAACACAGATTAAGATGACAAGAACGAAGAAAGCCGATGAATTCTGAACATAAGTATTCCCAAAAGCTGTCTTATGGTGGTAGAAAGGAACATTTAGAGGAGGAGAAGGAAGGTTATGGTCAATGCCGAGTTTCTCGACCCGTGGTTTGATCTGAGGAAGGGTCAACAAGGAGAAAGGAGAAAAATTAGTATTCTGTTTCATCGGACGGGAAACAGGAGGAAGATAAGTCTTCTGTTTAGTAGGAGAAAGAGAAGACTTTCTGCAGGTGTCTGAAATGGTACTGCAAAATTTCGATTTCCAAACCTTCTGATTAGAAAGAACAGAATCGAATGAAGTTGTCCTGTAGAGCGATACAAAGATGCATCACTCCCTTTGGTGGAAAGAAAAGAGTGGCGATTTTCTTCCGAATTCGTCAAAGACGCGTTGTTGGCGCCTGATAAGATTTGAACCTCATTAAGCCAATAAGACTCGAGGTCATAAGCCGAGCTTGCATCATGTCCGAGGGACATAGGCGAGTTCTCCGTGACCTCACGTAAATTTGCAGAAGAAGGGGGATCTCGGAAAATTCCCTTCATTGAGAACTTCCCTCGTGATGTCTGGGACAGTTTCTTCATAGAGCGCTTCCGTCGTGGGGTTTGAGACAGCCTCTTCATAGGGCACTTCCCTCGTCGTACTGAGGACACCCAGGGTATCGTGCATGCTACACAAACTAACTGGATGGACAAGTGTATTCTGTGCTTGCCTTTCCGTGCGAACAACTTCCGACGGCGGAGTAGGTTCGGGTTCACTCCCGGCACCTGTAGGCTTAGTCTCGGAATTGGATGGAAAATCCTCTACCTTTGAAAACAGAATCAAGTCACCTTCCTTAAATAGGGATTCAAGCAAAATGACCAAACCGGAACTCAAAGAAGATGAGTCTTCATATTTATTTGGAATAACCGGAACTCTGGGAACTACAAGTTCCTGCCAAACTGTAACCGAAGGGGGTGACTCGCTCTCGATGTAGTCACAGCCCACAGGGGTCTACTGTGAAGACATTCGAGTCTTCGTGCTGTAAATTACCAAAGGTATGTTGGCTTTCTAGTTCTTCATTCGCCGGAACTGGAACGAAACAATTGACGATTGATGAAGAATCTTCCCCATCTAATAGCAGTTCTTCTTTATTTTGAAATGGTTCCAGGGAGTCATTCGGGTTCTCTGAAACAATTCTTTCACCCTCAGTCGAATAGAGCGAAGAGTAGGTGTGACAAACATACTCGAAAGGTGGGTTCTCTCCTCGAATTAGGCCTGCTTCTCTATCGGCCACATAGAAATCGTGCGTAATAAAGAAATTCATCCCCAGGATTAAATTTCTATCCCAGTCTCCTTCAGATATGACCACAAATGGGGTCAGATAAGGGACTGAATCAAACTCAATAGGAAGAATAATTTCTCCGGTACTGTATTCTTCCCAACCATCATCAATGCAGGTCAAGCGAGAACGCAAATCGAAATTTCCCTTAACCGTCTTAAGTAACTTCTTGTATACGTCTTGTTTAATGTAATTCGCCTCACAGCAGTCGTCAACAAGAGCCAAAACCGCTTGGTTGTTGACAGAAGTTTACATGAAAATTTGTGAGCTCTCGTCAAAAAGCTCCGATTGAGCTTAGATCCTTGGTTCGTTAATAACTCTCTAAGCAAGTGTCGTGTTAAGGATTTGATTTTCTAATTACTGTGCATTGTAACTTAACCACCCCGACTTATGTTGTGTATATAAATCTGTATTATAAAAACCATTACTTATCATCTAGTTAGAATTAGTTAGGATGTTATATTATTGTATTAATGTCATTCTAGAGGGAAGAGCCCTGTAAAAATGAACAATGAATAATTCCTATATTCTTATAATCATTCGTATAATTCTTATACAGGGTATTTATAACGTCCCTATCTATTTCAGTGAAAACGTAACAAAAGGGGTAAAATTCAATAACAATATAATAGAAGGCATACATTTAATGAATACTTAAGCATATTATTCTGCATGAGCACCATCAGTATCTCTACAGGGTTCGAATCTGTCAGCAGCATTGCGGAACACATTTTGGAGCATGACAAGGGTTATTTTTGTAACTGCTGTTACGATACGAGCACGTAAATCTTGCAAATCTGTAACACTCGTTTGATAGACGTTTGATTTGATAAAGACCCATGCAAAGAAATCCAAGGGCGTTAGGTCAGGAGATCGAGCCGCCCAGGGCCTGTTGCCGCCACGTTCGATCCACCGATTTAGAAATCGTTCATTTAGGTACTCCCAAACAATGTTTGCTTAGTGACAAGGTGCCCCATCCTGTTGAAAGACGACGGTGTTTAAAATGCCATCTGAATGAAGCTGGGACATTTACATGCTCGTATCGTAACAGCAGTTACAAAAATAACCCCTGTCATGCTCCAAAATGTGTTCCGCAATGCTGCTGACAGATTCGAAGTCTGTAGAGATACTGATGGTGCTCATGTAGAATCATATGCTTAAGTATTCATTAAATGTATGCCTTCTATTATACTGTTATTGAACTGTACCCTTTTTGCTACGTTTTCACTGAAATAGACAGGGACTTTATAACACCCTGTATAATTCATATATTTATATAAATCCTTATATTTATATAATCCTTATCGTCATATAATCCTTATCTTTATATAATCCTTATATTCGTTATATTCATATAATACTTATATTTGTACACATTTATATTCATATATTCATTTTTACACTTATAAGCTGGACCCTTTAATGAGATTCTTGGTCAAAAAATCCCTTCCGGTGTCGGGTGAACGGGATCGAACCTAAGTGTGAATTTCTTAATGGTCTCTGGCCTTCTAGAATGTTCCTTACCTTTCCTGGATTGTTTCCTTACTCACTTTTGCTCATTCGTTTTCTTATATCCACCCGAAGAGGATGCCAGTGGGCGTCGAAACTGTTGCGGAAATAAACTCCGTCTATTAGTGTGGGTTTTATTGTCACAACATTCCATAGGATTAACATTTGAGTTGAAGTTCGGTCATTCCCACGGATTATCTCACTCACTTATGTAGATATAGATAGTATAGCTATTATCGAACTGAAAAATTTAATGGTCAGAAAAAACTGAAGGCGTCCTTACCAAGTGAGTACACTTAGGTCAACAAAAGGAGCACAGTCATTATTGAAAATTATTTTGATATGGGCTAAAAATTTTCCTCCCTAATTATTTTTCTTTAATTTTTAAAACCATTGTCTCTTGTACTTTCAGCTGCGTTATTTTCTACATCGAATTAAAGGATAAATGAATATTTTAAATCCATACAAATGTTAAGTCGCAAAGAAAGGAAAATAATTCACGTTATTTATATTTTTTTGCAATCCAAATGCTCCACTACTCTTCATAATCATGCTAACTGACATAGATAAGGCCGTTACCAGAGACAGCACAGTAACATCCTTTGCCGATGACACAAAGATCAGTAGAAAAATAAGTAACCCAGAAGATATAAGATCTCTACAAACCGACATGAACAGAATCTACAAGTAGACGGAAGACAACAATATGAAGTTTAACACTGAGAAATTTCAGCTGTTAAGGTACAGAAAAAGAGAAGACCTAAAATCCCCAAATGGACAGAAATTTAGAGAAATTCTAGAACAAAAGATTTAGGGGTTATGATGACTGATAATGCGAAATTTGAAACACAAAATAAGATAGCAGTAAACAGAGCAAAGAGAATAACTGGGCAGATATTGAGAACCTTTAAACGAAGGGATAGGAATATAATGATTCCTCTACTGAAAACACTGATCATACCCAAATTGGAATACTGCTCGGTCCTAACATCCGCATATAAAAAGAAAACATTAGACAGCTAGAATGGATTCAGAGAAACTTCACAGCCAAGATCAAGGGGTGCAAAGAACTAAATTACCGAGAAAGGTTTCGCGAACTAAACCTATATTCACTGGAAAGGAGAAGAGAGAGATACATCATTATTTACACTTGGAAAATAATGGTGAAACTAGTCTCTAATCTTACTCTGAACCCTGTAACTCCCCAAACAACGGTGGAAAGTAGAAAAGGAAGACTGTGTCGTGTTCCCAAATTAAAGGTTAGACAGGGAACAGCCTTAACCCTGAAAAAAAATAGTTTTATTGTGAGAGGACCAAAACTGTTTAATCAGCTGCCCAAAGACCTAAGAAACACGAATGGTGTTGCAGTGGACATCTTCAAAAGACGATTAGACGCCCGGCTCAGAACAATCCCCGATGAGCTGGGCGAACCTGACTATGTGAGGTGGAGAGTACAAGAAACCAACTCACTACTTCACCAAAGCTTGACCTTCGTGAAATGAGGAATCATCGCGCGGAACCTTTGAAAGATTGAAAGGTGTGTATATATACAGAGGTGTGCAAAGTACTGAAATTTGTTACTTGTGTTAAAGTACAAGTCATTTCAAAAAATTTTACTTAAGTTGAAGTACTGTACAAGTATAATTCGTGACTTGTATTTACTTGCGTAAGAGTAAAAAAGTATCATGTTTAAAGTATAATCAATCAGTAAAAGTAAAAAGTACTATCATCTTAAACCATATCTAATTTTAGTGTGCAGTGATAACCAATTTGCACAGTAATAATTTAAATTTGTGCAGTGATAAATTGAAAATGTGTGCAGTGATAAATTAGGTTCCATATCGGATACAGAACCTAATTTATCACTGCACACATTTTCAATTTATCACTGCACAAATTTAAATTATTACTGTGCAAATTGGTTATCACTGCACATTAAAATTAAGTATGTCCCAAACATAACATTTCATTAGGAAATTAAATAAATAAATACACATATGGCCAACAAAATGTATTTAAGTTAAAGTATAATATTTTCTCTTAAAATGTACTTAAGTTAGAGTAAAAGTATTTTAAAACAATTGTAATTTCTAGAAAGTGGATCCTGAAAAATATTACTTGAGTACAGTGTATATGTTACAGTCAAATTGTGTAACCAGCCATTTCGCGTAATGGCTGAAACTTTTAGTCATTTCGCGAAATGGCCGTTTCACTTGGTTATTTCGCGAAATGACTAAAATCTTCAGCCATTACGCGAACTGGCTGAAATTCCACCTTGGTCATTTCGTACAAGATCATTTGCCCAGTTAAGTCAACTGTATGCCCTTGACATTTGGTTAGGTAAAGTTGTGTTATTTTCGTTATCGTTGGTATGGAATGAAGTATTTGGTTATAATGTCTCTCTGGTGTTACCTTAATGGTGCGAGGTGTTGGTGCATGATTATACATGTAGTGGCAAGGGTGTTGTTTGAGCACATCCTGTAATGATACGAAGTGCGTTGTTTTGTATTGTCTGTAAGGTGTTTATGTTTGTGTTTGAGATAATGGGTGCCCAGCATGGGCTAGCATAATTCATAACTGAGGGAATATATTGTTTGTATATGAGTGATGTTGTTTCCTGCTGGTGTCCAAAGTTTGTGCCTGTTAATACCCTAAGCATGTTAAGTCTTGACGTACATTTGTTTTTAATGTCCTGAATGTGATTTGCAAAAGATAATGATGTGTTGTAGGTGACCCCAAGTATTTTGGTCCTGTGAGAGTGTGGAATGTTGGTGTTGCTTAGTTCTGGTGTTCTTTTGTATTGCTTGTTAGTAAGGTGATGGTTGATTTTGTGGGCGCTACTTTGAGTCTATTGTGTGTGAGCCAGTCTTGTATACTCTTTATGTATGTTTGTCGGTTATTTTGTAGCGGTGTCGATGTTATTGTGGGTGGATGTTAGAGTAACGTCATCTGTATATGATGATAAGGTAAGCTTGTTATCTATGGATGTTGGAATGTCATGCATGTATAAGTTGAACAGTGTTGGTGAGAGAACAGAGCCTTGAGGGACCCCGTTCGGAAAAAGTTTTGTTTTTGGATGACTTGCCATTAAATGTGACATGTGAGTATCTTCCTGAAAGGTAGTTGCTCAGCCATCTTTTGGTGTTATTGTGCATGTTTGTGTTTAGTATTTTGTTTATGAGAGGGAAACGTGGGATAGCATTAAATGCTTTACTAATGTCTATTGATGGACGCATATGTTGATAGAGTGCGTGTAGTTTAAGGTAGTAAAATTAAGGTTTTTGTGGTTCGGAACCCACGTAAAACTGTAGGTCCCCTCCGCCACCACGGAGGACATGCGCAATACACAAATGCAAACACAGTTAGGTAGACCAGCCATGAGTGGGGTTGCCAGATGTCCTCTACAAAAATACAGGACACCAGCAGCCGGGTGGGGGGGATAAAAAGTAAAAATGTATTTTCTTCTTCATTACTTGTAAATCGGTTCATTAGATGCTTTATAAAATCAGTTAATTATATGGATAAATAACACTTTAACCGGAAAATAATATTGCAACCGGTTTACAAATAATATTAAAAACATTTAGGTGTTAACAAGCGGTAGCTCGCTATCCCTCGCGACCGTTGCACAACTTGGCCCTCCGGGCGGGTAGCACTGTGACATATACTGCTATATACGCCATTACTCCCACCTAGTGATGTTAAAAAACCGTTTTTTTATGTCATGTTGTTTTTTTTTGTTTTTTTTGTCGTTTTTTTTGTTTTTTATTGTTTTTTTGTTTTTTTTGTTTTTTTTAATAATTAATATAGATATTGCCAATTTAATTATAAGGTATACTTTTGCAATGATATATATTATAAAAATAGATAAATAAATAATAAAATAGGCCATATGGTACCAGTATAGAATGTCCTTTTCAGCCTATTTACAGAAAAAAACTGGCCTCTTTCTTGCACTGAAAGTCTTGTATCTTGAGATCCGTTAAACTTGCGAGAACACTGGCTGGGAGCTGACTGCCCATTGTCCAACCTTTCCAGGACTCTCCCATCCATGCCTCGGATTTTGAATCTCCCACTTAACTATCCTTTAGACCCGCGATGACATATTTTCCCCCCGAGACCATCCATATATATACATACACATACACCCATATACATATATACCAATATATACATAAATACTTATATACACATATTTATATCTATTATATACCCCATACACATGCATACATCCAGAATTCCAGATACATACGCACGCATACTCACATATATACCTACACAAACTCATACACCTCTATTTCGCCCTTTCATTACCTCCGAGATCATTTAGCACATACAGTAATATCCATACAGCCAAAAGAAACTGATTAAGCACAGACAGAGCAGCAAAGCTAGTATTTATATCCCAAAATGCAAAATTCCAAGAAAGTGAAGTAAAACATGGTGCTACATTGGCTTCGTCAACATCCAAATCTGCAATAAGTACCAGTACCTGTGATATTGAAACTATATGCTCTAATCAATCTAGTGATAATGATTCTTCATTGGAAATAGAATCAGATAATGAAAGTTAAACAGCATTAGAGGTTAACACAAAGGTTAAAAAAAAGAGATGAATATTTTTATTTTTTTTTATTTTTCTATTTGGAATATATATACACACACACTGGTATTCTTGCCAATCACAATTATATATATTGTTTTATACCAGTATTATGTATTTTTTATTATGTATATTATACCAGTACCTGTGATATTAAAACTAGCATATATGCTCTACCCAATCTAGTGATGATTCTTCCATGGAAATGAAGGTTAAACAACATTAGGTTAACAAAAAGGTTAAAAAAAAGTGAAATATTTTCCTTTTCTATCTGGAATATATATACTGGTACTCTTGCCAATCACAATTATGTATATTGTTTGAAACGAGGAAGAATGTTTTATGTTCTAGTTAAAAAATATATATACATATAAAAAATGAGGGTTTGTTTTTCCTTTCTATTATATACTTTTTGCATGATTCAGTTTTTCTAAAAGATGACTATATATACTAGGTATAACCGTATAAGCATGGTAGTATAGTAAATTATAGTTAATACTAATATACTTATTAGATTAAAGGAAGAAAAATATGGAATAAGTTTAAAACAATAAAAAACAAAAAAAACAAAAAAACAGACTATCTTCGTTTTAAACAAAAAAAACGACAAAAAAAACAAAAAAAACGACACAATAAAAAACGACTCACATCACTACTCCCACCCCTCTCCCCCATTACCCTCACACACAAAAGTAAAAAAACGCCATTACCCCCACCCTTCTCCCATTAACCCCATCCCCACTCTCCCAATTACCCCACACCCTCCCCCCACACAAAATTAAAAAACGTCATTAACCCCACCCCTCTCCCCATTACCCCCACCCCTCTCCCCATTACCCCCACCCCCACTCCCCCACTGTGACATATACTGCTACCCGCCTGGAAGGCGGGTAGCAGTACATGTCACAGTGGTTTACTTTTACGTGTCTGGTATTCTTTGATTTTTTTTAACCAGACAGAGAGGCCAAATACCGGACACCTGGCAACCCTAGCCATGAGTGGATCCTAGGGTCTTTGTTGGTCTGAAATATTATAACATTATAACATTTATCCAGATAACGTAGTGTAAGTGCCCTTCCTGTCAGAAAATCCTGTGGGCGCTACTGGTATCTATAATTATATTAATTATATATAACACTCTGACCCTGCTGTGACCTTGACCTTGAAGGTATGACCCAGGGAGTGGGCAATTACAAATCACCTGTTGGTGGGTAATATTTGTATGAAGTATTATCCCAATCCCTTCATTTATTCAAAAGTTATGAAGCAGACAAGAAAATACCATGACCTCTTCTGTGACCTTGACCTACGAAAAATACCATTACCCGTGCTGTGAACTTGACCTTGAAGATATGACCCATAGGGTGGGCGATTGCAAATCATCTAGTGGTGGGTAGCATTTATATAAAGTGTCATCCTAATCCCCTCATTTATTCAAAATTTATGGAGCAGAAACGAAAAGCACTGACCCCTACTGACCATTCTACTTTTACTTGAGTAAGTTTTTCTCAGAGTAACAGTATTTTTACTCAAGTAACTTTTTCCAGTACTTTGTCGACCACTGATTAATTCGTCAGGTATGACGTCATAAGTAGCACGAATGAGACAATTTGAGTAACTGTGAAACTAAGTTGATTCTGTTGTTAATAACCCATCCATGGACCGTCCCAATCCAGTCTGAGAAATTGGGAGAGGAGTGTAGTGACGAGCCCGCTGCGCATAATGTATTCGGCTCTCCCAGTTCTCCCTTTAAAGGAGACTTATTTTTCCCAATTGATGGCGTTACTGCCCGTCTCGGTGCCCTTAGTTGGATGAAGGACGTAAAACGGATAAACCAACCAATCTGTTGTTGATTCTTCTCTGAAGCTCTTGATAAGATTTAACTCTCATTTTCCAAATGAATTTTAAGTTTTAATTATTTAAATTGTGTTTGTATTTATAAGTTTTTTTATTTGGCAATTAAGCCGCATGTTCTGTAATTTTGATTCAGTCTGTGGGATACTTGTGATTCCACTGAATGGATCCTTGGATCTCGCTCAATGCTAAGATAATTTGGCATAAGTATAAAATGCGTGGTTAAATTATTTCTTATGCTGTGCTGGTATATAGTCCGTGGTCAAATTCAGAAAATGTAAATTTGTTCCTGTTTACGTTGTCTTCTTGTTAATGTTTATTTGTTGCCTGCTTAGACGTAGTTTAGTCTGAATATTGTTGTTGTAGTGTAAGCATGTGATAAACAAACAAACACTTTATTTCAGACTCAACAGGTACAAACATTATACAAGAGTTCCATAGAAGAGTAAGAGATAGTTGTCTGAAGCACTGACTAAGTAGGCCAGTGAATCACTGTGTATAATGAACATAATACTAATACAATGATCCAACAATGCTGTGGTGTGCCAACTATCACTAACATAAGTAAAGCTATTATATTACCAGGAAGACTACACATGGATGAAAGGGTCAAGTTATTATCTTCACAGAAGGCTTTTAAGTGGTTGCTAAACAAAGAATTATCATTAAGCACATTAGCATTAAAGTCACCAATAATAGCTGTACACATGTTGTATCCAACTCATCAATAATATTGCTGACCTGCCCCAATTTAATGAGGTAATCATCTTCATTAATTATCAACTGCCTGAAAAGGCATATAGATACATAGAATTACAAGTTTTTTATTGTTTACGCAAATTTCTATTCCAGTTAGCCAATTCAAACCAAGTTTTAATTCACTGATATATTTCCCATACCCCAACTTCCATAGAATAGCTACCCCACCAGGTGGGTGGCCTGCAAGGAGACCATCTTGTTTATCTCTGGTGGCCTCTCCTATCTCATGAAAGTTACTGGACAGGCTATTTAGGTCCTTTTAGTCTTGTTTCCTGCAGACAGAGAATATCAGCATCCTCTAGCAGCTTATCAATTATGATCTGCCTGTGTTTGCTGTTATTGCCTAAGCTTAGGCCTCTATAGTTAGAAGAGATTACCTTGAATGTTGCAATTAGGAAGATGCAGGAGTTCTGCTAGCCATCTCTACATGTTGAATTCCACTTATACCAGGCACAGCAGTTACAGCATTAGACCCAGCTAGATTTTTCTCCATAGTATGATGCATGATGTCTCTATAATTATCTTCTCCAGTACTTGCAAGACGGGCTACAGGTGTTTTTCTTCCCTTCTCATAGAACTGCCATACTGTTGGATCCATAAATATCCCTGGATCATCACAGATTGCTGTAACTTGAAAGGAACTGTACGTAATCCATCTGGAATCAATTTTTTTACAATCCTACATGTAACCTGAAGGTTCACTTTATCTTTCATAAATGCCTGCAGCTCCTCAGCTGTAAGATCAGGTTATCTTGAGACAAAAATGTTTGCAGTCTTCATTGGTACAGCCATCATACGATCTGTTTTGGCAGCCCCTATGATACCCCGCATTCTCTGCTAACCTTTGCCACAGGCTGACTCCTAGCCAGTGCATGAGTGGGACCAGACCCCCTTGAGGGACCACCACCATTAGCTACTACAGTGTTGCAGTTTTCAGAGGGGTCACTCGCTTCTGACCCCTTACCCCTCCTTACCCCCATTGTCCAAGATGCCTCCTCATCATGACCCCTGACTGCATTCACAGCATTCTGATTCACCAGGGCCCCTTGGGGGGTACCCTGTGTGAGATGGTATTGAGCTGGCGATGTAGCAGTGTCTGAATTCAGGGATCCAGAATGAGGCTGAGAGGCAGAGGGCTCTGCACTCATGGACCCAGGATGAGGCAGAGGGCTCTGCACTCGGATCCAGGATGAGGCTGAGCAGCAGCCAAATAAATATTTGTTTCAACTAAATCATTACAATTTCAGAGTGTAGGTCTTGATAAATTTTATTTTATTGAAGGAAAAATTTTGCCATAATATTAGAGATAATCTCTAGGAGCGCTCCATTTTTCAATATTAAACATACACATAAAACATATACCATTTGAAAGCTTACATTTTTGTGAGTCTAAAAATGTAGTAATCCAAAAGTATCAATAGCAAATAAAAAGTAACGATTTAATTAATTGTTTGATGCGTGGCATCATTAGTGATGTGAGTCGTTTTTTATTGTTGTTTTTTTTGTTTTTTTTGTCGTTTTTTTTTGTTTAAAACGAAGATAGTCTGTTTTTTTTGTTTTTTTTGTTTTTTATTATTTTAAACTTATTCCATATTTTTCTTCCTTTAATCTAATAAGTATATTAGTATTACCTATAATTTACTATACTACCATGCTTATACGGTTATACCTAGTATATATAGTCATCTTTTAGAAAAACTGAATCATGCAAAAAGTATATAATAGAAAGGAAAAACAAACCCTCATTTTTTATATGTATATATATTTTTTAACTAGAACATAAAACATTCTTCCTCGTTTCAAACAATATACATAATTGTGATTGGCAAGAGTACCAGTATATATATTCCAGATAGAAAAGGAAAATATTTCACTTTTTTTTAACCTTTTTGTTAACCTAATGTTGTTTAACCTTCATTTCCATGGAAGAATCATCACTAGATTGGGTAGAGCATATATGCTAGTTTTAATATCACAGGTACTGGTATAATATACATAATAAAAAATACATAATACTGGTATAAAACAATATATATAATTGTGATTGGCAAGAATACCAGTGTGTGTGTATATATATTCCAAATAGAAAAATAAAAAAAAATAAAAATATTCATCTCTTTTTTTTAACCTTTGTGTTAACCTAATGCTGTTTAACTTTCATTATCTGATTCTATTTCCATTGAAGAATCATTATCACTAGATTGATTAGAGCATATAGTTTCAATATCACAGGTACTGGTACTTATTGCAGATTTGGATGTTGACGAAGCCAATGTAGCACCATGTTTTACTTCACTTTCTTGGAATTTTGCATTTTGGGATATAAATACTAGCTTTGCTGCTCTGTCTGTACTTAATCAGTTTCTTTTGGCTGTATGGATATTACTGTATGTGCTAAATGATCTCGGAGGTAATGAAAGGGCGAAATAGAGGTGTATGAGTTTGTGTAGGTATATATGTGAGTATGCGTGCGTATGTATCTGGAATTCTGGATGTATGCATGTGTATGGGGTATATAATAGATATAAATATGTGTATATAAGTATTTATGTATATATTGGTATATATGTATATGGGTGTATGTGTATGTATATTAGGGTGTCCCAGCCTCACATGTAAAAATAAAAATTTGCAAGAGTCAAATCGCACACCCGTTTAATTAATTACACTTGAAGAAAGGAAAAAATGGGCAAAATTTCATTGGCCTATTAGGAGGGAAAGGGTCCCCTCATTGACCTTGTTTATTCGACCCTATATGAACAAACGTAAATGCTCAGCATTAATCATTCTAGAATGGAAGAATGAAATGTAAATTCTTTCTAATGACTAAATTAAAGGAAATGGAAATTCTTCCTAATGGCAAATTTCATTTCGGGGGACAGAGGATCTTTTTGTCTGCTGAGGGGAACTGCTAGCGGTGGTATTCGACGACTTGGTACATGAGCTGCCGTTCCTCCTCATTTTTTGTCAGGCCCTCGTTGAAATCTTCCGCCAGTTTCACCGCCTGTTCTGCCGCGTTGTTCACAGACTTCAACGATGGTGCACATCCTTCGAGATCTTTGGGGGTTTTTGGAACCGGCAGCTTCAGGCAATGAAAAAGGTTTTGAGTCCTTTTCGTGACCAAGGTGCTCAAATCCGACCGTCTCATGGTCGAGACACTCCCTCCAGCCGACGCAGATCTTTTGGGTTTTCGGTCTTCTTGTGCAGGTTTTGGAGCATGGCCGTCTTCTCTGCATCGGTGGTTTTGGAGGAGAACGTAGCGAGTCCAGCTAAATCTTCGCTTAGGTACCAGAGGTGGCCCCGGAATTTCATCAATGCGGCGGTACCTACATCATGATCCACCGCCTTGTACTGCTCTAGGTCCTCCAACAGCTCCAGGTCATTGACGGGCGCATCCGCCGTCAATGGAGCCTCGAACCACCTCTGGAGGTAGATGGTGACGGCAAAGACGTTTATCCTGCGTAGTGACCAGACCTCGTGAGTGGTCAGGTGGAATTGGCTTCGGAAGATGAACATCTTAAGACAGTAAATGCCTTTGGCCATCCACCTGGCCCAGTGGTATGCTCCAGGACGATTGTACCGGAGATCTCGTTTGCCATGACCATCGAGGAAGACCAGAGTGAGGATCAGGAACTCCTGGTAATCGTCTCTTGGGTGGCCAACTTCAAGCTGGTCTTCAATGAAGTGGACAATCTGCTCTTTTTTCAACGCCACCCATTCCGAAAGGATGTCGCTTGGGCCATCGCCGTTGAACGGAGAAGCCTGCTTCTGGTCGATGAACTCCCATTGGGATTTGAAGCGAGCGAACAGTGCAATTTTGGGGCCAGAAGACCTGAAGAACAGGTCAAAGACTGAGGTGATTATTCCATCATGTGGTGTCTGTAAGCCAGGAAAAGAACGCGGCGGTCCATTTGGTCCTGGATAATCGTACAAGCGCCGCTGTGAATACCGGTATTCGCCACTGTTGTGTCGAAGCAGAGACCGGCAATCCATGGTTGAACTTGCGGCCAATCGTCCAGCACCTTCAGAACAGCTCCAGCCATCTGCTGTCCCGTGCTGTCAGGGATTTTTGGGATCGCCAACAACTTCTCAAGATTCTTCCCGCTGACCAGCACTGGTATGCGATCCGATTTCCCTCCATCCGAATCAGGGAGGAGTTTGCCATCAAAGTGGATGACAAGCGGCGTATCAGGATTGAACTCGGTCTTGATTCCAGCTGCCAAGTTCTTCCTGGACTTCTGCCATGAACGGTGAAGACTTGATTTGGACAAGGTGACCGAGGATAACTCAACTCCCGCGGCAGCGAGTGCTGGAGCCACAATGTGCATCGCTTGGCGTACTGAGGTTCCAGTTCGATCCAGGGCTGCAGCAAAATTGGGATATTGGATGATCCTCCTTGCCGACACTTGGCCGTCCTTGGGAGCGGATCGAGGAGCCGAAGGACCAGGAGAGGAATATTGGACATCATCATTGGATGCTTCGGCCATGGACTCCGAAGAAGAAGAAGACCCACTTTTCACCGTTCCTTTTGCTTGCAGTGAGTCCATCTCTTCGCGGCTTTTCTTCTTCCTCTTCTCTTCAGCTGCTCGGCATTTCTCCCGCTCCGCTGCCCTGAGAGCAAACTCCAGGTCCTCTCCTCCGATGTACATCTGGTCATTCAGAAAGTCTTGATCTTCGGGGACTTTGATGAGTTTCATGGTGTTGGCATGAGCTGTTTCGAACAGTGTATTCAGGTTGGCTTGGAATCCCTTTTCCCACTCCAGTTGCTTCTCTCCCCCATGGTTTCAGTTTCTGGCAACCTTCTCGTAGTCCGTGGAGAGGGCCTTGATCCTCTCGACGCACTTGGGCTTGTCGGAGGTTGGAATAGATGCCCGAGCCCACACCGCCATAACCTCATCAGCTACCACATTGGCAGCTTCCGCCGTGGACATTTTTTTCTTCCGAGTGAAGAACAACAGACGTCGAAGAACATCTCCCACTGTCGGGAGTTGACACAGTGTTTCCAGGGGTTCATTTTGCAACACCCCCACCAACCACACAGTCTCCTGCTTTCTTGTATCCATAACCTGAAAAGAAATACTGGTATGCTACAATTAGTATAAGGTAGAGAGTAGCCGTTCAGCAATAGTAACACATGGTTTGAGGGGACCCTTAAAATTAAAGAACAAGAATGAAATTCATCTTGCTGGCATGTTTTCACGAGTGGGAGAAATTAGGGGGGTGTGCATGACAAACCTCAGGAACAAAAAAAATTGGGACACACTAATGTATATATATGGATGGTCTCGGGGGGAAAATATGTCATCGCGGGTCTAAAGGATAGTTAAGTGGGAGATTCAAAATCCGAGGCATGGATGGGAGAGTCCTGGAAAGGTTGGACAATGGGCAGTCAGCTCCCAGCCAGTGTTCTCGCAAGTTTAACTGATCTCAAGATACAAGACTTTCAGTGCAAGAAAGAGGCCAGTTTTTTTCTGTAACTATTTTATTATTTATTTATCTATTTTTATAATATATATCATTGCAAAAGTATACCTTATAATTAAATTGGCAATATCTATATTAATTATTAAAAAAAACAAAAAAAACAATAAAAAACGACAAAAAAAACAAAAAAAATGACATAAAAAAAACGGTTTTTTAACATCACTAGGCATCATTAACTACATTATAAAGGTTGGCTAAGTTATAAATCTTCAGTCTGTGTTGTTAGGTGGTATTTTTGGTAATTGTTACGCTAACCTAACCTAACATGAATATGTTATTACATTATCATTTGTATAATTTAGGTCTCAGGGGTATGCCCCGTAAAGATCACGCATCACAAATTGATCGGTATAGGGTTTTATATTTAAACCTAGTTACTTTTTATTTGTTATTGATACTTTTGGATTACTATATGTTTAGACTCAGAAAAATGTGAGCTTTCAAATGGTATATGTTTTATGAGTATATGTTTAATATTGAAAAATGGAGCGCTCCTAGAGGTTTAATAATATTAGTTCACATACACGTTTATTTTAGTTTAGAGTAGATTTAGTTTATTTTTGTTTTGTTCACACAATATGTCCATTGCCACTGTAATAGAAAAGTAATAAATTATTATTTATTACTTTGCCTTCTATTACTATTACAGCCAAAAAATTGGGGCATTCCATGACAGATGAATAAAAAAAAAATAGAGATCACTCCATCTTGGATTTGGGTGAAAATTGGTATATAGGGTTAGTTTGTGTTCCAAATCCACTGGTTCAAACAAAAAAGCTCTATGACTAATGGTTTTTAAGTTATTGGCTCCCAAAGTTTAGGGACCCCCCTTTTACCATGCCCACTTTGACAGGCAATATCTCCAATCCAGTTAATCATAAACTGAACATATTATACACTTTTAGAATCAGAAAGATTAGATCTATCCAATGATACTAATTTTAGCTTTGTAAATCAATTTTCAAAATTTTACTCCCCATCTCCCCCATTTGCTTGACCCCCTCCCCCACCTGGACATTAAAACCCCCCAATCATGGGGGGTATCATGTTATGTTATAAATCAGTTTAAATAATCAATAAAAAATTTATTTTTAATCATTTTTCCTAACTTATCACCAATCAGAGTTGTTGATTTGTTTTATTAAAATCAGATTTTTTTATTTATATCATGTTTTTTAAATTTAATATCTCAAAAAAATATTCTTTTTCAGGCAACTACTTTTTTCCATTTTGAAATAATTAAAACACAGATCTAATTCCTATTTGTAATATATCTCATTATTACATCATATTATTACATATGAATTACAATCATTATTACATATGAACTATACATATGAATTACAATCATTATTACATATGAATTATACATATGAATTACAATCATTATTACATATGAATTATACATATGAATTACAATCATTATTACATATGAATTATACATATGAATTATAATCATTATTATATATGAATTATACCTCAGTCTGTTTGCAGCATTCATAATGGTAACATGTCATTGAGTACCGTACCATACAAGATTACCTGTGTAATAAATTTATTAAAAAAAATGGTGAAATACTGTAAAGACCCTTTAAAAAAACACAAAAAGAAAGTGTCTAGTGATTCAAGAACTATAAGTGAAGCACTTTATAATGCTTGTCAAGGCAAACTATCACCAAATACGATATTGTGTTCTAACTGCCATAAATACTGACCAAGACTCCAGAATTATTATTTACAAGGGAAGTACACCAATCATCAGATATTGACAGTACAAGTGAAAATACAAGAGAAACAGATTTGTCATGTGAAGATGCAATAGCAGACAATTCACATGTTCTAACAAATCTTGATGCGACTCTAGTTAAAACTCATGAGTATTTTTTAGTCATTTCAATCACTCATTAATTCTCAATTTTTAATATTTTAATTTAATAGCTATAATGTCAGTAGAAATGACAATATGGTAGCTATTATACAGTATTTCAATATTTCAGATGGTTTGAGACCTCAAGAAAACAATTAAAGGGCCTGCAAGCATTGGAAAAGGCACATAGTGTTCTGAAGAGAAAGCTTGAAGTGAGTTTATCAACAGAGATTCAAAGCCCAACAAAGACTCCAAAACTTGATTCTGAAGTGAAAAGGTAAGTAGTATATATGGAGAACTTTGCATGTACACTTGTCACATTAATTTCATAATTGTAAGTGCATTGTAGCACATTTAACAAGTATCAGTTTTTATTTTGAATTCTGCTTCTATTTGGATTCTCTCTAATTCATCATTTTTGTAGACATATAGCATTAAATACTTCTATGTATTTTTCAGATACCATCATCTCATGCAAGAATTGGTGGAGGCTTTTCATTCTACCAATAGTTATGATTGAAAACTTCAAATACTGAGCATTTCTCCACATACTATAGCAGAAACAGCGCAAACATTTCAAACAACAAAATATTTAGCCAAAAAGAGCAGAAGTTTGAAAAAGAAGTATGGGATTATTCCAGAAGTTCCAGCTATCTCAAAAGGGAAAGTTGTCACAAAATCCACCAAAGAGCTAGTTAGATCATTCTATGAATCAGATGAGATCAGCTGTATTTGTCCAGGAGAAAAAGACTGCCTGAGAATGAGAGACTACAATACTGGAGAAAAGGTAAGTGTCCAAAAAAAACTTGTACTAATGAATTTAAGAGAAGCATATAACATCTACAAGGAAAATCCAGAGGACCCTCCAGTAGGATTTTCAACTTTTGCATGTATTCGACCCAAACACTGTGTTTTAGCTGGATCAGGGGGAACACACTCAGTGTGTGTTTGCACTTATCATCAGAATGCTAAGCTCCAGTTCTCTGCTATAGATATCAAAGGGCTTGATTATAAAGTTTTGATGAAAAAAAGTGTGTGCAACATCAGCAATAGTAACTGCATGATGTACAAATGTAATTTATGCCCCCAAAGAACAAGGAGTTAGAGTTCCTAATAAACATTGAAAATATACATGAGATGAAATATGACATGATTAAATATAAACAATGGGTTTCTACCGACTGTTGCACTTTGGTGGAAAAAGTAGAATCAATTGAAGAGTTTATTGGTTCTTTAAGCACAGAAATAGCAAATTTAACTCGTCATCATTATGTGGCCAAATCTCAAAATGATTTTCTCAAAAGTTTAAAAAATAGTTTACCCTACAATGAAGCAATAGTTTTATGTGATTTTTCAGAAAACTATTCTTTCATTGTACAAGATGCAGCACAAGGCTTCCACTGGGAAAATAGTCAATGTACAGTGCATCCATTTGTAATTTACTAGAAGAATACTACAACTAACGAAACTATGCACACAAGTTACTGCTTTCTTTCACCTGACACCAAACATAATACAACAATGGTCTACTCATTGATTAGTGATCAGTCTTTCCTTGTGAACAGATGTGTTTTATCGAGTGTCCAGTGTTATCAATTGAATAAGTGGTTTTCATTGAGGTGTCTTTAAAAAAAAAGTGTTTGGTGCATTCTTAACTAAATTACTTCATGTTACTAATCATTCATTAAAAAATATATTTCATTTATTGACTTTATTCAGTACTATATTATTTGATTAATCCAAGGCTAGTGCACGTGGCTTGCCTTGTTTGTTTTTCAAATCCATCAGAAAATGAGGTTCATTTTCCCAGGTTTGTTTTTCAAATCTATCAGAAAATAAGGTTTAGTTTCCCTTTTTTTGGGAGATCAGGTAGTGTGTGGTCACACACCGTGAGAAAAAAAGGAAAAAAGGTAGTCAGTCAAATTGTGGTCAGATAAGTATTATTAAATACTCTTTCTTTTACAGATCTTTCATCAGGAGCCTAATTATTATTTTTAAATGCCCTCATTCTAGACATAAAGAAGTTTCATCCCCACATTAACAAGTTACATTATTTTACTGATGGATGTGCAGGCCAATATAAGAATCGATTCAACTTTGTCAATATATGCAGACACATAGAGGACTTTGGGGTCGAGTGTGCGTGGCATTTTTTTTGCCACAAGTCATGGCAAAAGTGCTTGTGATGGAATTGGTGGAACAGTCAAAAGAGCTGTAGCCATAGCAAGTTTGCTGAGAACTTTCAATGATCAAATCATAACACTGGAGGCAATGTTTCATTTTTGCTATGAAAATTTGGAGAATATCAAATTCATTTTAATTAAACCTGAAGAAATAGAAAAAGTGGCAAAATTCCTAAGCAAATAGTTTGAAAATAGTATCCAACTAATTGGATACTATTGTGCCAGTTAGTGCCACAAAAATTAAAGCCTTTGAATTATCTTCTGATCATGAAGGTGGGAAGAGGTTAATTGTGAAGTGTGTCACTAATGCAAATAAAAATAAAGATTCAATCATTCTGAACCCCAAAATTGGGGAATACATAGTTTGCTCCTACAATAACTCTCAGTGGCTGGGGCTTGTACTAGAGTACAATAAAGAGTTTGATGACTATAAGATAGATTTTTTAAACCCACCTGGATTTAGCAGATATTATTTCCCACAAATAAGAGATGTCTGCCATATTTCAAGACATGATATTTTGGGTATTCTAAGTACCCCAAATTTGAAGGCTGGAATGCTGCGTATCCAATATGGCTTCAGAGAAGGAGAATTAAAAAAGTTCATGTAATGCCACCAAGTTTTATTTGAGTGTATATTCACAAGTTTTAATATGAATGTAATGTCACCAAATTTTTTATTGAAATTAGTCGCTGTTTATTTGATGTATCATAATACCATGAGCACAAATGACATGAAAATGTAAATTATATGTGTAATTGTCCTTATTTGAATATAGCATTATAGCTGTATATGTTTCTATTACAATATGGGATTGCAAACATTTAAGTGATTTAAGTTATTTGATTAACTGACTTGGTAAGCCTTGAAAGATAGTCTTCATAATTAGGTTTCAAAAGGTGCTAACTTTTTATTGAATAAAAAGGATCAATAAAAAGGATTCACCATTTGAATAAAGATGTTAGTACTCACTTTTGATTCTGTTATATATATATTCTTTAAAATTTAAACTTTGAATAAATAAATGCTGAAAAATGTTCAAAAACTACTAGCAGTAATTTTAATTGGTAATGAACAACATAATTTTAGCTTGTATAAAAGCTGCAAAAAATTGTTCAAAATAAATTTTTAGTTAATTTTTTAAATTTATTTATAACATGATACCCACCCTTTTTATTGTTTTTATTTATCAACCATAATATGAAGTTTAATATTCATAAAAAAAAAATTTGGTGGTTTTAATGTCTAGGGGGGGTTAGGGGGTCAAGCAAATGGGGGAGATGGGAAGCAAAATTTTGAAAATTGCTTTATAAAGCTAAAATTAGTATCATTGGATAGATCTAGTCTTGCTGATTCTAAAAATTTATAATATGTTCAGTTTATGATTAACTGGATGGGAGATATTGCCTGGTAAAGCGGGGGCCAATAACTTAAAAACTGTTAGTCGTAGAACTTTTTTTGTGTGAACCTGTGGATTTGGAATACAAACTAACCCTATATACCAATTTTCACCCAAATCTGAGTTGGAGTGGTCCCTTTTTATTTTTTTTTTGGTTGATCTGTTATGGAATGCCTCTAGTTCTATTACTATTACCGCATGTCTGATATATATATATATATATATATACAAAACAATGAAAATATCATGACTAAACCTAACCAATCATCAATGGTGATTGACAACTATTTTTTTACTATTTATTTTATTTAATTTGGCCCTTAAACTTTAAGCTTTACTGGGCTCTTATTAAAAATAAACAGCTAGTTGTTATTAATTAATAATAAATAAGTAAATAAGTATTGTTAATAGTTAAAGCATGTATTAATCTTAAATTATCACTACTGACATGAAAAATGCAAGGTCACCATTGAAGGCATTATACCAATACCATACAAAGAAACCAATATTATACATGAGAGATAAGAACTGAACAATCCCAAGAAATGTGTTTTTAATACACACAAGAAATTAATTAATAAACAATATTAATGGACATTAATCCTAGATTTTTGTTAGTATGCCATTATTAATCGGGATTTCAACTTGGTTTTAAACATTTACATTCACAATATTTTTTATATCAGTATTTAAGTCATTCCATAGTTTCAATCCAATGAAAATGGGTAGTATTTGAGATGAAGACAATCTAAATTTGAGGTATAACAAGCTTTGATCTATTTCTGGTCTGATACAAGTAGATTTTTTGAGTTACAAAATATCTATTTACCCATTGTAAATTAATGATTTTGTTCTTACACTTGTAAATAAAAATAAAATGTGCCATGTGACAAAGGGGGCTTACTAAAATTGCAGAGGTATAATGGAAAAGTACCAAAGTTCCAACTGATAAAAAACCTTTTGTGAATGATCAACACTTCAAAAGAAAAATGGTATCAATTGATACTGAGAAAACTAAGCTGCTCCAATGAAGAATGAAATGCAAGGATCGTGAAGATGCACAAATCTCCAAAGCTATAAAAAAATATGCTGGTTCTGAGAATATTCTACAAAACTCTGCCATTGGAGAAACAGTAGAATCTTATGCAGACTTCATATTGTGAAATACTGTGGAGCATAGCAAAGAATGTCTTTCCACTTAGATTAGGGTTGGTTAGTAATTTGAGCCTATGGACTCTGAACTGTATCTGGATTCTTGAATTTTACCAAAATTCCTCTTGCAACATGTTTGAATGCTATCAGCAACTGTCTCTTATCTCTGTGATGGTACTATGATCTTTGTCCCAGTCCTGTTACGCTTGTACACAAAATATCATTAAAATCAGGGTAAAATTGAAGAATCTAGATAGAGATCAGAGAGAGTCCATAACCCCTAGTTACTAACCAAACCTAGCCTAGCTTAAACCAATTTAACATTACCAAGCTGTTATGGACTCTGTCTCTACACTGCATATGTATTCTTGAAATTCACCAAAATTGGAAGGGGTAGGGTTATTCACTTGGTTGACTGTGCTGGAATAGTCCTGTTCCCAAGTAGCTACGCCTGAATATGGATGAATTTCCATTAGTTTACAGTACCATGCATGAAGTGCTATGGAAGATCCTACCATGAAATTTTTAGAACTTACAGCTATTAGTGTAACCAATGTTTAGGGCGAGTTTTGAACTGATATTATTCCATGGTCAGGTCAAGGTCAGCTCTAGAAAGATGGCCCTATTAAAGGTTTTCAAAATGTTAAGCATGTACAATGTAGCAGATGGGTTATAACTGTAATCAGGAATCATAATCATTAGAATTGATTCCACATTTTTTAGGAATCATAATTGTAATCAATTCCATTTGTCTTAGAAAACCAAGGAATCATAATTGTAATTGATTCCATGAATCATAATCGTGATTACAACATATCAATGAATATGAAAGTGAAGTTGCCATTACAATAAAACTGTCTCTTTAGAGCAGAGGTCGGGGAACAGGGGTAAATTACCCCAAATGGGGTAAATTTAAAAATTTTGGGGGTAATGGATCCAATAAACATTTTTTAAATTTGAATTTTTTGTATACCATATGCAACAATTTTAAGAGCAATTGGCTTGTTTTTGTTTACTTTGAAGTCTGGGGGTAATTTCATTTTACTCAAATAGATTTTTGGGTAATACCCAAAAAAGTTCCCCGACCCATGCTTTAGAGAGAAGTATGTTTGGAAATATACCTCTGTCTAAATAGTGGGTTTTACTGTCATGCTTTGACATTCTCATTATGGTGAAAAATTTCATTTATACTTAGAAATATGTTCATTTATTTGCAACAAGTTAACTTTAAACATACTCCAGGATATGAAAAACTTTATCACATTAAATAAAAACTTTAGACTTCTGACATGCAGAAAGTCTAGAAAATATAAGAAATGTGCACTATGAATAAAAATCTCCCTCAAGAACTACAAATTTTTATTTAAATGTTCTCATTTATTTTATGACTTTGGTATTGAATTCTGTTGTTTTGTAGTATCTGATATCCACTATCATATAGCATTTGTTTTGCAACATATTCACACACACATTCTGAAAAAGAATAACCTGCAATACTTAGAAAATAACTGATATAAAAATAGTCCTAACTCACCCATACATAATAAGATATCACTGAAATGAAATTATGTTGAGGGAGTAGTACAATTCCTTATCTGTAGTCTTGGGTAGATTCTTGCCTGGGGGATTTCATTGCCAGGATGAAACTACCCAATTGATGATCAGGATGAAACTACCCAAGATTCAGGGATGCTTCAGGGATTTTGGGTAGGTTCATCTCCATTCTTTTATATATGGGGTTAAATAATGCAATGAATTCTTGAAATAGATTTGATTCTGCAGATGACAAATTGTTTATAAAAAGTAACAAGTTTGGTAAAATTACAGTTTAGTACCCAACTGGTGACCCCATTTTTATTATTTTTTTTTTTTCTAGCGCAGTCTTGTCTCCTCTTTCCAAATTTGTTGCAAATAAATAATAAAAAGTTAGCTATTTAAAGTTTACCTAATCACCTGTTGGATGCTAAACTACAATTTAACTGGATATGTGGTTGCTGTGTGGCCCCTGGTTGAATGCCTCGTTAGGCCAACTGTACAACCTTGATGATTGGTTAGGTTAAGTCAAGTCATGATATTTTTGTTAAAACTAACAAAAATATCTCGACTTAACTAACCAATCATCAAGTACAAAAAATCTCCCAGGTGTGTGTGTCCCTGAATTGGTAGTTTCAGCCTGGTGATGAAATCCCCGCAGGCAATGAATTTACCATAAACCCTTATCTGTGAGAAAGAAAAAAATTGCATTTTGATTTCAATCAGTTATTTTTTCCTTATAATTTAAATTTATTTAAATAATTTTATTTTGGTCATTGCAACCCTTCATTTCAGTGATTGTGTTGTTTTTCTTCTGTTTACCTAATTTGGAATCATGATTAATTTTTAATGTACCAGTAATCATAATCAATTCCATTAATTTTGGAAGAAAAAATAATTGTAATCATGGACTTGCTGGGTAATCATAATTGTAATTGATTCCATTTGTGGTGGAATAATAATATGTCTGCAATGTAGGTGTATTCCTTTCAGAACTGTTAGGAATAACATTCTTACCAGTAATAATAAGCGAGATTAAATTGCACTTATCAGTGCTTATGGCTCACCTCTGACCAGAATATCAATTGATATCAATTTTAAATACCCAATATTGGCAGTTAGTTAAAAATTTCATTTTTTTTTCCTTTATTTCATCATATTTATTCTTAAAGCTATTCACTATTGTAATTTCTAATATTCTTCTGTCTTGGATGACCACATCATTCCATTTATTAACAGCCCTTTGTGTATAGAAGTTTTTCCTTATATCTTTATTGCACTGTTTTTTATATATTTTAACTGGATCTCTTGGGTTCATTGTAAACAATTTATCAAGATCAATATTCTCAAAACCTCTGATGATCTTAAGTGTCTCTATCATATCTCCTCTGTCTCCTTTCCTCTAATGTAGTAAGATTCAGTTTCTTTAATCTTTCTTCATAAGTTTTATTTGCAAGTTCAGGGATTAGTTTTGGGGCTCTTCTCTGCATTCCTTCCAAATCATTGATATCTTTCCTCAGGTAAGGTGGCCAGGCAGGGGCGTCCACAGGATCAATTAAGTAAGGGAGCACTTCGAAATACAGGGGGGTGGACAAGTATTTGTGACCTCTAGGGGGGTCTGGGGGCATGTGCTTTGGGCAACTTAAGGCTAGATTTCCTATTCTGCAGTATAAAGTGAGGCTAGACCTTTCTAAAATTCCTAATGTAATTGTTTCTTGTGTAGTTCTACACAATATAGCTAAACATTTAAAGGATGAGGATTTTCAGTACCAAGAGGAAACAGGCCCCAATGACATTCAAGGACAATTCTGTGAAGTTTCATCAAATGCTGGCCTACTTAAGCGCTTAGGCGAACAAAAAAGGCTAGAAATTATAAACTTATTTCAAGAAGATTAATTTTATTTGTATCTTACACATATATGTTATTTTCACAAAGAAAAATTGTATGTACTTCATGTCAATAAACTTACAGATTTAAGTATGATCTGTTGGTTTCCATATCTATTTCCACCCTGTTCTTGCACACAAGGATCTCCTCTTGCTGCATACGTATGAGTTTTAGTTGTTCAAGCAGTACCAGTCGTTGCAGCTGGGCAGTAGTTAATTCCTTTGTTTCTTCTGTTTCTGGCAACGAAGTTGAAGCGACTTTCCTCTTCATAGATTCACTAGGAAATTTTCTTGATGAGACAGAACTGTCATAAATGTTCCTCTTGTTGCTGGGACTGTCAAATGTTTCTTCTGGATGATTACAGTCTTCTTGGAGCGACTGCGAACTTTCTTTGGGCTTTGAAATACCTACAGATATAGCTCCTGCAATGAAAAAAAAGTCATTGCAATCTACATCAAATCTACTAATTTTTAAAATTAATTAAAATATTAAAATATTTAAAATTAATTAAAAATTTCTAATTTTTAAAATTATGAAATTAAAAAAATTATAATTTTTAAAATTATAAAATTAAAAAATTTAATTATTCAATTTGAAATTAATTACAAATTAATTAACCATGAAGACAAGAAAAATGAAAAAATACCAGGTATTTTGTTGAACACCGGATTTGATTGAGAGTTTAGTACAGTATATCCAAAAAGCATTTCTCCCAAGGTTTGTACACCATTTTTTGGTTGCCAGTAGCATTTACATCAAACTTTTTCTTCACCTCAGTCTTCATATTACTAATTTTTTTAAACATTTGCTTCATATCCATCTAGTAAACGCTAGCAAAAGTTTTACATTTTTATTCATAAATGTATGTAGTAATTGCTTTTTCTTGAAGCAATTGCTACCTTGCTTTTGCTTACAACCTTTTGCTTTAAGCATTTGCTTAGTTTTTATTCATCAGGCTAATTATTCTTAAATATGGGAAATTATACAACATTAATAATATATATAGTAACCAATTACTATCTTCAAATATTATGACAGACTGGATTTTGGGTTTATGATAAAATCTATCTGTAAGCAGTTGATGAAAAAATGAGGGGGCTTTGCCCCCTCATGTGGACACCCCTGTGACCAGGCCTGGACAGCTTACTCCAAATGGGGTCATATGTCTTATAAAGGATTAGGGAAGTCTCAATATCTAAGAATTCAAAGGTAGATCTGATAATTCCAAGTGTTTGATTAGTCTTCTTAGTAACTTCTGCAATATGATTATGGACCTTCAAATCTTGGGAGCATTGCTCCAGTAAATTTGACCATGAGAAAAAGTAAATTTGGGTTTGGGTTTTGTTCATCCGCTAGACGTTATGCAATTTTTTTGCGTATACGTTCTTGTACAAACCAATTTTTTTTTAAATTACAAATTTAGTTATTTTAAGTTTAGTTGGTAATTCCATATTTAACAATTATTTTTATTTTTAAGTAATCCACCATGACTCTAGAATTGAAAAGTTTAGTTAAGTTTAAACTTACTTTTACTTACTTTAACTTACCTACTTTTACTTACTCTTCCTTACTTTTACTAAGTTTAAAGCACTTACTTTTACTTACTTTCACTGTACTATATTTACTAACTTTTACTTATTTTGTATTTTTTCAGGTAGTCAATAATCAATAATGGATCCTAATATTGATGAAGTTGGAGAGAAAAGTGAGGGTGTTAAAAGGGGTTACTTTTGTGGTCAATGCAAGAACAAATATTCAAAGAAGCAAAACTGGGAGGAACATTTTAATTCCAAAAAAAATATTTGTTACAATACAAGAGGTCCCAGAGTTTGGGCGCACAGCTTAGATATTGCAGTAAAGAAATACCAGGATGAAGTGCAGCAAAGAGATACGGCAAAGTAGTCATTTAGTTTGTTCACAAAATGTGCTAGTGCTAGACCTCAGAAAAATGAACCAACTTCATCAACTGCTAATCTAGAAAATGAAACTTTTTCACTAGATGTTTCACAGACTGAAGAAAGTGCTTCTCCTCCACCTAAGAAACAAAAGGTAAGTGAGGAATCTGCGCATCAGACTAACAAAACTGCTTTAGAGGAATTTGAAAATTCCCAAATCCAGAAGACATTGAATGCAATTTTGCGCCTAACAAAAGAAACTCACCAAGCTGTTGTGGTTAATAAAGAGAAGAGTCAAAATATGCCTTCAAGTTCAAGTGTTGCATCCAAATCTAATAAAGTAAAAAGCAACAAATTTGACATTTCCATAGCCCATTTAAGCAAGTGTAAATCAATACATTGCTGCTGCAATGAATAAATAAACTTAAGGTGAGTTATAAACTGTACATTATTGTATTATTATGTTTAGCTAAAACAATTTGTAATTGGTATGTCGTCAATTCAAGAGTTTACTATCATTAACCTATCTAGTGGTGTAAGGGGAAAAAAAGTAAATTCAGAGCTGTGCTCCAGTAAATTTTTTCAAATCTGGAGTCATGCAAATCAGAAGAGTGTAGTACACCCAAATCCTTTTCAGTATCAGTTTCTGACATCTGTACATTCATAAGATAATTTTGCTTGGTATTGTTTATCCCTGAGTGCATAACTTTGCATTTATCAATATTAAAATCAAGTAACCATTCCCTTGACCAGCTCAGCAGTGTCTTCAGGTCTGAATTTTAACTGCTGAATTTGGTCTTCAGATTGAACTGAACTGTATATTTTTGTGTCATCTGCAAATATTTTACACTGAGATTTTATATCTTTGGGGAGAGCATTAATGAAGATCACAAATAGGACTGGTCCAAGCACTGAGCCCTGAGGGAGACCACTGAGAACCTTTCTCCACCTAGATTTTTCACTGTTAACTGAGACACATTGGGATTTGTCAGATAGGTATGCTTCAATCCAATTGTATATGTTGCCTGAAATACCACAGTGTCTCAACTTTAGCAATATTCTTCTATGAGGGACAGAATCAAAAGCCTAGCTAAAATCCAAGAATATAACATAAAGTGGTTCACTATTATCATAGTAAGATATCCAATCCTCCAAAGTTTCTATCAGGTTAGTGAGACATGATTTGTTTGGAACAAATCCATGCTGCAAATCAGAGATTATATTTGACCTTTCAAGGTGGTTCATAATACTGACTCAAATAATCTTTTCCAATATTTTTACTACTTGGGATGTAAGAGAAATTGGCCTGTAATTCTGGGAAAGCTTTTTATCACCCTTCTTATGAATTGCTGTCACTATAGCAGTTTTCCAGTCAGATGGCAAACTGGCTGATTGAAGAGATCTATTAAAGATTATTGTCAGTGACTTTGCTAGTTCATCCGCAGCTGTTTTCAGTATCATTGGATATACATTATCTGGTCCCATAGCTTTGAATTCATCTAGTTGCTTTAACAATCGATGTACATCTTCATTAACTACCTACTAAGTCAGAGATTTCAACTGGTCTACTGTTTGCATTCACTCTGAAGAGGGACTGTGCTGCCTCATTAAAAATTAGGACATCCTTATCCACTTCAACTCTGAAGACAGAGACAAAAAATTCATTTAATATTTCTGCAGTTTCCTTACTATTTTGTGACAAATTTCTTTTTTCTGTTAATGTATTTATAGAATGCTCTTTTGTTAGTCCTCATATCTTTTACAAACTTTTTTTTTCAAATTTACATTTTATTATTCTTATGATTCTTGCTGATTTCTTTCTTTCCTCAACATACACTTTATAGTTTTTCTTACAGCTATTGATTTTAAATCTTTGCCAAGCACAGTTCTTGTCCTTAACAGCTTTGGCTGCTTCCCAGTTAAACCATGGTGACTCATCATTAGTGTTATTATTCCCGTTATATTTTGGCACATTTACATTAACCAGTGGTGGGCACCATTAACCAAAAAGTTAACTTCGATAACGATAATCCATTAACCCCAATTTTTAACTCCGATAACGATAATCCGATAATTTTACTACAAAGTTAACGGAAGTTAACGATAATCCGTTAACAATAACTATTTCTTTACTAACATTTAAAAAAATCAAGGAAAAAAGCTTTAAAACCCATATAAAATGTTTATTTATGCAAAATCCAACAATAAATAGGTATTTAACTGTATTTTTATCAAGTTTTGCAACTTTTTTGCTTAATAACTTTTTTTTTATTTTTAATAAAAAATGTACTGATTACATGTTTTGAAACCCTTGTAACCACTAACCATTAACTAAATTTTAATTTACCAGAGAATTATTATGGCGGGAACTGAAAGGTAAAATTAAATTTTAGGCACATTTATTAAAGACTATGACACAATGTGCTGGTTGCCCTTCAGAAAGACCAACTTCTCAAAGTTAGGCCCAACTGCCAGTCTTGACCTCTTGGGCCTCAGGATGTCCTTGCCGAGAGAGAAGAGCCATTCCACTGCGGCAGAGGACGGAATTGGCAGACTGAAGTTATGGCAGTTTGAATTCATTCGCGGAGCGGTGATCTTCCGTGAATGATTCCTCGCAGTTAACGTGTTAACGGACTTTAACAGACTAAATATCGAGTTATTGGAAGTTAACTGGTCTGATAACGATAAATGGAAATTAACTTTCGTTAATAGTCCATTAAAAAAGTTAACTAGTTAATTAACTGTTATTGGATTAACGCTTTAGTGCCCAACACTGACATTAACATTTGTGTTAAAGCATTCAGGAATATACTCCATGCCTCTTCAACATTTTTATGTCAGTAATGTATCCGAATCCAGGTTTAACATTAGTTTTAAATTAATGTTATTGCACTTATAGTAACCAAGATTTTTCTGTTGGGAGTGATCTATTACTTCTGAACTAATGTTGTAATCAAATACAATTGTTGCATGGTCACTCTTCCCTAAGGGCTGTGCAATATTCAGGTTGTCTATCTCTAAGTAATTCTTTGTAATTACCAAATCTAAAAGGCTAGGGGCATTACTTCCACATGCTCAAGTAAATTCACAAATGTGCTGGTCTAATAAGTTGCTTTTCAAACATTCCCCGAATCTATTTGAGAGAGACTCCAGTCCACCCCTACCCTGACGACTCTCCTAGTCTATATTAGGCATATTAAAGTCACCAACAATCGGCAAATGTTCATGATTTAAGGATACTACTCTATTTATCTGTTCAAATAATAAACTATTATTATTATCTCCTCCAGAGTTAAGCCTATAAATTAAGCCAAAAGTAATCTTCTTACCATCAACCACCAAAGTCAACCACAATGACTCATCAAATAAAGGATTATTTAAATAATCACAAATCTTAGCACTATTATTTTTAATATATATAATAAGACCACCCCTTAGCTGTGGGCTATCCTTCCTCAGTATATAATGTCCCTCAATAGTTAATTGATTACACTGGTCAACACTCATTTTATTGCCAATCATATTAGAGTGATTTTGGGGTAACTTTGTGGTGCTGATTCCGAATATGACATCAGTTTCGCTAGATTGGCTCTAATTTATGAGATAATTGGTACCCCATTGAAACACGTAAAAATGCAAAAAATTTAATGTTCAGGCGGAGCCTACTTACAAATCGCATTGAAATTGTCTCAAATCATACAAAAGTAAACACATGAAATACATAATGGCATTTTATTCGGTCTCACCATTTAGAATGTTCCGGTAGTTTCCCATATGCACGCTTTATGGTTACGTTTCCTATTAATTGAGGGTATTCATTATCTCAAGAACTAGAGCCAAATCGGAAAAACTACTTTCATTTTGGAATTCAGCAACCCCAAAATACCCTAAATTCGTACGAATTTCCTTGGCAACGAAACAAAAATTTTTTTTTGTTGAGCTGTGTTATCAGTTATATCACCTGTTAGCCAAGTTTCATTAATTGCAATGATATCTGGTTTATCATAACTGGCTCTAATTTCTAATTCACTCATTTTATTCACTAAACTTTCAGCATTATTGTACCAAAATCTTAAATTACATTCTATTACCTTGCAACTATTAGCCAATGGTATGGTGTTAGGATTTAGGTCTATTACATTTTTGGATTTTGCCGGGGTACACCTCCCCTTACAGTACCAGGTTCAATACATTGCGCAGTTTTATTTACATTTGTTCCCATCTTGACCACCTTAAAGTTCTTAATTATTATATCTACTTCACCTTTATCTTTCCTTTCTTTAAGTTCTTCATAGGCTTTTTTAGACAATACACGCTGTTTCAAAGTTAGATCTGGCATAATATAGACTTTTTTCTTACATTCATTATTAGTAGTGGCATTTCTAAAGAGTTAAGCAGCTTTGAGGATTTGATGTTTTATCTTGGTCTTTACAAACCTGACACAGATTGGTCTAGGCTTTGGATTATCTATTTTCTTTCCAATCTTATATATTTTTATCAATATCACCAGGTTTCATCATCAAATCAGAAAATATACCCTCATGTAGGCCACAAACCAAGTTTTGGTCATATTCCACACCAGTTCCAACATCTGACTCATCAGATGAAGCTTCTGTGATTCCAAAAATCACAATATTCACTTTCCTCTTGTCTCTTTCTAAGTACTCATCTACTTTCTCCTCAATTATGGACCTTATTTTACCCTCAACAGCATCCAGTCTCCTCTAAATCTTTAATCTTTTTAATAGTTGACAAGACTTTAACATCACAAACTCCACAAAACCATCTTACCTTGCTTTTAAGTAAGTTAATTGCTTTGTATTCCTCTTTACTGATATTAATGCATTTACAATGGAACCATTGGTCACAAGCATCACAAATCAGTTCCATGTCATTATCCACAACAGTAATATTACACTTAGCACACTTTTCTAACTTATCTGAAAAATCATCCAATTTAGATCCATGCCTGGACTCAAGTTTATGCCTGGGCCTAACCTTTGCCAAATGATGATGATCATCACTGGGATGCATCATGGAGACAGAGAGAACATAAACCTTTGCTTAATTGAGATTTTTCATATCTTTGTTACATTCAATGCATTTCACCATTGCAACAATAATTGGGCTAAGCCAGGCCCACTTCACTTAAGTCAAATTATATAAACCTAGTCAGAGGTGAACAAAGCATGGCAACCCCAGACTCGCTACTATTCTAGGTTTATCAGGAGGGCAGATTCAGACGTCTTGACAGCATGGCACGAACTACCAATATAGGCTTAGACCTAGACCTAGAAAAGATTAGGAAACCTTTGTGGTAGAATAGGGAAATAGCTAAAATGATTAAAAAAAAAAAGGGCATTCAGGGAATTTAAAGGCTGTGATAGTATTTTGGACTTGGATAATTATAGGCAGTTAAGAAATAAGCTAAATATATTTAGTTTGATTAGGAAAAGCAAAATGCATAGTGAAATAGATCTAGCAAAAAATAACAGTAAAAAATCCAAAGAAATTCTTTAGTTTTTATAAATACAATAATAAAAAAGCATGATATAATTGGCCCAATAGAACATGATGATAGAATGTTTGAAAAGATCAGGATATTGTTGGTATTTTTAATGATTATTTAAATAACTTCGATTTTAATTTAGATTCTGCAAATTCAGGCATTCTTGATCATATTCATATAAGGAAGGATGATGTTAGGCAAGTGATTCATACCTTGAAGTCAAATAAAGCTGTTGAACCTGATAATATATATGCTGGGATTTTTAGAGAAGGGGAGAAAAGCTTACCTGAGGCACTAACTATTTTGTTTGCTAGGTCTATTAATTATGCAAAGGTACCAGATGAATGAAAAAAAGCAAATGTAGTAGCTACATACTTACAAAAAGGGTAGTAAGAAGGAAGTAGGAAATTATAGGCCTGTTAGTTTAATATTATTGGTAGGAATCAAGATCATTTGGAAAATTTGAATTTTATTTCAAGTTCACAATATGGATTTAGATCATAAAGGTCTTGTTTGTCTAATCTCTCAGATTTTTTAGTTTGTAACTGGTCAGGTATATAATGGAAATGATGTAGATGTTATTTATTTAGATTTTAGTAAAGCATTTGCCAAGGTTCCACAGAGGAGACTTCTATATAAATTAAAAGTTCATGGGATATTGGGGTCAGTTATAAATTGATAAATTGTGTGAAAAAACTATATAGGGCTATGGGATGATTGCCTGTTACCCTCATCCGTTGGAAATTTCCAGCAGATTACAGTGGAGAGTTAACAACAAAAGCCCTATGTTTTTTTAATTAGAGAGTTATGTATGTGTAGGTCTTTAAAGGACTTCTTTATGTTTATTTGCCTTCAGTATTTGCGCTGCTTAATGGTAAGGAAAGAAATTGCCTTACCTTACCTTATTTCGTTGAGCTTCTCTTCTGTTCATAGGACGCGATGATATTTTTCGATGTAGGGCCATGGTACGATGGAGTTACACAACAAGTTGCTTTGATGTAATTAATATAGGCAGTCACTACACTTAAATACCTGAAGGTATAGGCCTTTCCTTTTTAGAGTTATTAGGTTTTATATCAAGAGGATTTCACTCAGAACTTATAGGAAGATAAAGTACATCTTCCTTGCTTAAAGCATCGCTGTAACATAAGCAACCTCTGAGCGAGCCACTCATATAATCGTTGCCTTTGTATTTTATTATTTGTTGAATTTGTAAAGTTTGTTGACTCTTCTCTCAAAGTAATTTTCACGAGTCAGCAATGGAGAATTTTGAATACGAAACAATAAATTTGGTTTTCTTGTTGTCATGCAGGCCCGATGCCTCCATATTGGGTTTTATGTATATATGGCAATTATTTTCATTCCCAGTAGGCTATGTCCTGAGGCAATTTTGTATAGATATTTAATTCAATTAATAATTTATATTTAATCAAGAAGTAAAGGTATCACATACAATACCATGCTGTAAGCATATACAGGGTGTCCCAGAATTAACTATCTATTTCAATGAAATCGGACAAATTTAATAAAAACTGACATAATTTTGTGTTTATTACTAAATTATGATACAAAAACAAATAGATTTATAAATCATAAGTCAAAACTTTATTGAGAAGTTTCAACACTTGAATGTGATAAGCCTTTTTCATCAGTGTTGAACGCAAGATTCTATGAACTGTTGTCTTGGATATGTTGAGTCTTCGACCGGCCTCCCTAACCAAAGTTGTTGGTTCATCCTCAAACAATTGTCGTACCTGTTCGGTACTGTTACGTGCTGTCCTTGGGCGTCCTCTTCCCACCTCGTTGTGTACGGATCCAGTTCTTTTAAATTTGTTCACAAGTTCATGAATCACTTTGTCTGTAGGACCGGTTCTGTGGAATCTTCTTGTAAATTTTTCTCTGATTTCATTACATTGCATTCCTTTGATACGGGATGTTACAACAAAGATGCGTTCTTGTGTATTCATTATTAATAGGGTTCTGAAAGAGAATGAAAATAAAACTATGAAAAACTATGAAAAAATTATGAAAATAAAATTATGAAAAAAATTTAGAAATTTATACATTTTTAACACACATTAAACATGATAAACATAAATAAAAGTGTGTTTTTAAAAAATTTGTCCGATTTCATTGAAATAGATAGTTAATTCTGGGACACCCTGTATAGTTTTTCAATAAATTGAGTAGAAAAATGGTTGGAAGTTATCTGTAAATTATCTGTAAATTATATAGCTAATTCTTATGTTAAGCCTCACTTCGAATACTGCATTCAAGCTTGGTCCCCTCACCTTAGACATGATATTGATATGTTTGAAGGTGTGCAATGTAGGGCAACCAAGCTTATCCCTAACCTAAGAAGATTGAGATACAAGGAAAAATTAAAGGAACTAGGTATGTTTAGTTTTGTGAGATGTTGTGTGAGGAGAGATATGATACAGATGTTAAAATGTTTTCAGGCTGAGACATTTTAAAAGTACATAACTTTTTCTTGCTTGAGGCTGATGGGATAACTTGTGGGCATAAGAAAATTAGAAAACAGACTTCTAGACTTGATCTATGAAAATACTTTTCCAGTCATAGTAGTAGATTTGCGGAATGACTTGCCATATGATGTGGTAAACAGAAGCTCATTAGTTGATTTTAAGAAAAATTTGGACACTATGAATGAGAGAGAGTTTGTAGATAGTGTATATTCTTAGCTTTTTTTTTTTTTTTAATATAAATATTAGGGATGTACCAATAGCGCTTTTTAACTAATACTGATAATTAAAAATAGTATCAACCAATACTGATATCCAGCTAAGGTTTATTAGTTTGTCGTATTTTTGTAACATATTCATAATTTATGGTATTTTCTATGTTGAAAATTTGGCAACAAAGCAATAATCCTTTTCATTAAAGATAGCAATACTGCATTAGATGTCATAGTTTTGTTTATTATACAATTGGACTATGGTCCTATGTTGGGCTTAGTAAATATGTTTTTAACCAGCTAGCTGGGTTAATATTGTGAGCTACGACTGCAAGATAGTTTTTGGTTTTCTAGGCTTTATATCTATTTCTCAAAGATTTACACTTGTTTGATTGGCTGTTTGAAAAGAAAATTGGGTGAAACTTATGTGCTATGTTTCTTAGGACCTAGGCTATGATGAAAAAATAAGTTACGTGAAGTGATAAAACAATAAAATATATTGGAAATTTCATCTTCTAAATAGTCTTTTATTCATAATTTTGGAAAAATCATACTTTTGAAATATCGGCTGATACCGATACTGTTAAAAATATACTGATATATCGGTACAGTAGATCCCTAATAAATATAGCTCATGATGTGGATAACCTTGATAAGCCCCAACTGGTGCCTTCATGTTTTCCAAATAAAATATAATGTATGTATCAGGTCATCCCATAAGTAATGTTTTTTATGATAGATTAAGTTTAAACTAGTCCTACTTGGTTTAAGCATAAATTTTCCAAAGGTTATATATCTAAGAGGAGATCTATCATGTTTCGCTACATACTTTACAGACCTTGACCAGTGAAGATGTGTGTTTTGCTTTATGTGAAACCCTCATAAACATGGTGGTATCAGAAGAGCATATCAGGCATATAATGCTTTACGAGTTCAAAAAAGGGAATAGTGCTACTGAAGCAATGCAAAACATTCAGGACATTTATGGCAATGATATTCTGCATGTGAGGAAATGTCAAAGATGGTTTCAAAAGTTTAGGAATGGTGACTGCTGTTTGACAGATGCAGCACACTTTGGATGCCCTGCTGAGTTTGATGATGACCTGCTGTTAGCCACACTTGAAGAAGACTGTTCAACAACTGTCAAAGAATTGGCCCAGAAACTCAATTCATCCCAGTCCACCATCCATCGACATTTGCAACAACTTGGGGAAGTGCCTAAGTTAGGAAAATGGGTGCCACATGAATTGTCGGTCGACAATCTGAGGGTGTGAGTAAACATTAGCACAGCTCTTCATTCCTGTGAACTCCAAGATCCATTTTTGCGCCATTTAGTGACGGGATGAAAAGTGGATACTGTACCAGAATGTTAAGCGCCGTTGACAGTAGGTTTGTGCCAGAGAACCAGTTACACCACAGCCAAAACCAAATCTTCACCCTCGGAAGGTGTTGCTTAGTGTTTGGTGGGATAAAGGTGGTGTAATACACTTTGAAACCTTACCACACAACCAAACAATCACCGCTCAAGTCTACTGTCAACAACTGGATCAATTGAACACCACTAAAAGAAAAGAGACCTTCTTTGGTTAATTGGAAAGGAATTGTGTTCCACCATGACAACACACGTCCTCATACTGCACAGATCACTTCTGAAAAAATTAAGGAGCTTGGGTGGGAAAAACTTCCACATCCTCCATATTCTCCAGCCCTTGCGCTTTCAGATTATCATCTCTTCAGGAGTGTGCAAAACTATCTTGACGAGAAACAGTATACTTCTTTAGATGACCTGCACACTAGTCTCTGTACATTTTTTGCTTCAAAACCGCCTGAATTTTATAAACATGGCATTGAAAAGCTTGTAGGACGTTGGCAGAGTGTCATTGATTCCAATGGAAAATATATACTAGATTAAAAAGTTTGTAGAGTTTTTTTTTGTCCTTCAAATTCTGATCTAAAAAATTACATTACTTATGGGATGACCTGATAAAAACCATTTTTCTAGGTTAATTAGTAAGAATGTTATAACTTTGAGAAAGTGGTTTGGTGGTCCAAGTCAGGTCAAGACCATAATTAATGACTTTTTTTTAGGTACCAGTGACTAGAGTTCATAGAAAGACAAACTTTGGTATGAACTCTAATTTCATCTACCAGTATATTTTGTCATGTAGCAAATTTAATGAAATTAAATAGGTCATAAATTTTCTTTAAATGTCATTGATTTAGGAGCCTAACATGAAATGACCTGTGTGTGCTAAAACCCTTTCTGGTTGTTTGATAATATTCTGTTTATGGGACAATTTCTAGTATAACTGTAGATATAGCTACTAAAATGTTCCTGTGTGTACTTTTGGAATTGTTAAAGGTTGTTCTGTAAGGAAACTTTAAAAGTCTCATTTTGAAGTTTAGCAATCTATCCCAGTAGCTGTTAATATAGGATAAAGGCCATGGCCTGTTTAAAAGATAATTGGAGAGTGAGTAAATTTGAGGTAGCTATAGGTTCTTATATTGGGTATGATATCTACTGTACCAATAACTATTAAAAAAAAGAATGTAGTGGGCAGGCCCATAGCCAGGGGTGGTCAAGGAGGTCAATCTCCCCTCCCTTGAGAGTGATGGTTCATGTTTGTAACCATAGTTATAACATATGATGTGGTGTTATAATATATAACATCAGTTAGTAAATGAACACTTGCATTTTTTTTTCTTTGGAAAAACCACTCTAAACCCCCTACACAGTGACTAGGTTGTTGCACCAAAAGGTCCGCTTTTCTACAATTTCACCCCTCCCCCCCTGAGAAGTCCTGGCTATGGGACTGGGTAGGTTATTTTATTTCATTCATTTACAACTATTATTAATTCGTTTACAGTATGCTAGTTTGAGTTAAAGATATAGTGACTACCTGGTACCATAGTGTACCGGTCACCGGTACATGGTTTTAAAATTTCACTGAAATAAAAACTAAAGACAATTCTGGTACCAGTACAACTTCATTGATTTAAGGAGACAATTAGTTATTGGGATTGGGATGGTGGTGAGGTTTCACAGAGAGCACAGCTACTTTTTCACATTTTTAGATACCCTCTGCTTTAGTAAAGAAATCTTAAATATCTTCTTTGTAAGAAAAGGTGGAGAGATTCCACAAATATAACTTGAAAAAAATTTAGGCTAATTAAGTGTATGGCTAGGCCCCTAAATTATAGAAACTGGAAGAAATCCCAAAATGAAAGGGTACAACTATAATATTACTTTTTAGTAAAACTGAGTAAGTCTCAGGAAATGTGTGTTGTATCCAAGTTTTTAAATTCTTAAAATGATGCAACACAAAATGAGAATTTAGCATTTTTGTAGAGTAGTTGTCTTCTAATAAAATAGTTGGATGCTAACTGGGAATCTGTTGATGTTGCAGTTTAAGAAGCATTGTGGCATTTAAACAAGGCCTTTAAAGTGAAATGACTCATCTGATTATTATTATTTTTTCAGAATGTCTTAATAAATTATTAAAGAAAAAATAAAATGGCTACTGAAATTCCCAAACTCAAAAAATTATTAGAAGAAGCCGAAAGAGCTTTTGAAAAAACTTTCTCATCTATTGCTGAAGTTGCTGTTTGTGCACCTGGAAGAGTCAATCTGATTGGTGAACATACCGATTACAATGAAGGTTTTGTTTTTCCTATGGTAAGTATGTCAGAAGAAAAAGTTGGTTATTTTGTGAGGTCTGGTGAATGAAGTGATCACATTTTTCAGTAGTTTTCACTTCATATCCTTCATATGATTTAAGGACTGCAGTTATCTGCATAGGCAGATTATCTGTGTTAGTAAAATGTTAATTCTTTAAGTCAAACTAAGGCAATTTTAGAGATGGAAGAATCAAGGTGTTTAGCACTTTAAACCTACATTTGGCACTGAAGATAAATAGTGTAAAATAAATAATTACAATGTACTCTATTTAAAATTTGCATTTTCTGTGTGATAGTTCCAACTAAAACCCTTGACTGATAGGATTAAACTTAATGCAGGCATATTCTAATGTGGGAAACATTAAATTGAAGCGATTGATTTTGTTTAACTTCCTTCAAAACACCACAGGTTAGCCCTGTTCAAAAATCAACTTTTTCTTATTTTCATAGGTTTCTGTACTTTTTCCCATGCTTTTTGACCTGAAAAGGCCGAAAATCACAACCATTTTGACCTAGGTTGTTGGGAAGCATTGCCGCATGGAGCTTTAAGTTTTCTGCCTTGAAATCGGCCAAAAGCACCAGTTCCGGGGTCCCTTGAATCATGTTTTGCACTATAACTTTTTATCTAAACAAGATAGAGCAACAAAATAGGCACCAAATTAAAGTGTTTTTAATCCTCTTTCTAACTTATACAATTATGATAGTCTTGGAACAAGAAATGGCACATTGGTACATACAAAGATTTCAGAAATATCACAAAATTCGTTTTCTCACACTCAAGGCAGACAAGGCGCCTTATTCATGACACAAATTTGAGATTAACATTTTGTCACAAGTCTAATCGATCAAGAAGTGAAAGCATTACATGATGATTAATTTCATAATGACATTTACACAGTCAGTTGTTGAGAGTTTGTTTCTTGAAGCTGTCAAAGCGGCGTCTGTTGAACTCCACAGCTTGAAGGAGATAGTCCCTTTGCTTGGCATCTGTTGTTATGACATTTGCAAAGTCGCTCATCATCTTGACACCACGTTCAGCAATGTCATTCACCGCTTTCAGATTCTTAACATAGTCCAACGCTTTTCTGTAGTCCTCATTCTGTGGCCAAGACGTGACAGGTTCCAGAAGCCACTCGGATCCAAAGTTCAGTGTGTCCAGCAGGAAATGTGATTCTGGGCCAATGAGATCAACCAGGGTGGTCTTAGCTGTGACTCTCTGGAATAGAGTCTTTCCTGTTCTGAAGCTGTCTGGCTTCTCAGTGGCATGTAACTGGGCAGCAATGTCGTGCTTCAATGTGTCACTCAATCTACTGCTGAACAGGGCAAATGGCACGACTTCCTGCGTCAGGTACAATTTGTGGTTTTCCATCTTAAGTACTGCATCAGCAAGCTCTGGGTCAGTTTTCTTGTACTTCAACATGTCCTGGATTAGACTTAGATCATTCACGGGAGCATCTGCAGCAGACATTGACATCATCCATACAGGAGTGTAGAACAGCGCAAGGAAGGTGTTGAGTCTTTCCAGCTTTGATACAGTGTCTTCGTCATACTCAAGTTGATCTGCAAGCATCAGCATTTTCATGGAGTACAGGTTTCTGGCCATCCATCTGGCCTGATGAATGGCGCCTGGTCGACTCCAGTGAATACCTCGAGGAGGCATTCCTCCAAGAACAATGACTGTCAGTTCAGCCATTTCCCTGTAGTCAGCTCTTGGAAGCCTTTCTGCTGTTAGAATGTCTTGGAGTATTTCTTCACTGTTCTTCTTCTTTTCCTTCAGCCATTTGCTGTTGATAGCCAGCATCTTTGGGTTTTCCTTGGACAAGTCCATCCAAACATCCTTCAGATGCTCAAACCAGGGATTATCTGGCCCCTTCACCTTCCCAAACAGCTTCTCCCAAACTGCTCCTACTAGGATTTCCAGGATGTGATGTCGACAGGCCAGATAAAACACCTTTTTGTTCAGCATTTTCTCTAGCAGTTTGGCAGCTCCTCTGTGAACTCCAATGTTACTGGATGTAGTGTCAAAAACAAGGGCAGTAACATCATCTGTAAGTTCCCATGTCTCCAGTAAATCCATTGAAGCCTCAGCCTGAGCTGTGCCAGAAGAATTGTCGATGAGAGGTACTCCCAATAACTTTCCTTCAGTGTATGAAGGTGGACCAGACACTAGCACAGCTAAAGTCTCTGAGGTACTTCCAGGTTCACTGCCCAAGACATCTTTGAGCAACTTTCCATCCCAGTGTAAGGTAGCGTACTGTGGGGGGTTTTCACAAAACTTGGACATGTGACTCTGGCTGATATTATACCTGGACAGCATTCTGTTGCGACGTGTTGTTGAGGTTGAGATGACGAAGTTATCCAGATCAGCCCCTCCAGCTTTCAAGGTGGCAGAAACCATGGCAGTAACTTGATTGTCTGATAAACCAAGACGATCAGCTGTATTGCAGATGACATCACATTCCATGACCTTCCTTGGAAACGTCAAAGTCACACTAGTCACAGTGTCTTGATGGTGAGAACATCCAGGACGAGGCTGATGGTAATCCATGTCCTCTGTGTTAGCGTCGTTGTCAGTTGAGTCACCCCAGGTAATGTCATCCACATGAACAACTGCCTCTTGTTCTGCTGCAGCTGTAAAATAGTACAACATGTTAAGACAGTAATTGTTAAGTACATGCTAAATATCGCAATGGAGTAAAACTTAAAACTTTTTGTGATGTTCGAAGTAATTAGTTTTACCTTGTTCTTGTCTATGCTGCAGTCTTTCATTCCTTGCTGCTTGCTGCAGGGGATCTTGTCTCAAAAATCTTGTCATGACCAGACATATGACCTTTCCTCTCAGTCTTTTGGTCTTCGTAGAACCTGATATCCTCATCTTTCTTCTCTCTGGATAACAGTCTGTTGTTCTGTATTTCCTGGATTGCATCTGGAGCTCCTATATCGAACAGGCTGTCTAATTCCAGCACAAATGCTCCTCTTTTTCCTCCAGGGTTACTTGCTCTTCCTTTGCTTTTCACCAGAGCACGATGTTTCTCATGTAGTTTCATGAAGAGCTTCATTGCGTTGTACTTGGTCATTGTCTTGATCCTAGCCATCTGCCAGAATGGGATGATAGATTCAACTGTTTCATATGCAAGGTCTTGAACCATGGGCCTCCCTGCATTTTCTGGTAAATTCTGAAGATTAAGGAAATACTGGAACGCCTGTCTGTTGGTAGGAAGCTGGGACCCACTGATAAAAGCTGAAGGGTATCCAACCAGGAAAGTTTCAGTGAGAGATCTGGTAGATGGCCCAGTTGACACCTGCCTGTGGACAGTACGTGGAGGTTCTGAGATATCAACTGTGCACCCACGGAGCTCCCTCAGCTCCTTGCTTAATGCCATTGTGAAGTTGTAACTTGTAGATGGTTTTCTAGATTCTGATTGAGTTTCTGTTGTTTCCTGAAAAATGATAGATTATTATTATTATTATTATTATTAATTATTATTTATTTATTATTATTATTATTATTATTATTTATTAATTTTATGCTCTTTCATTTGATACCTAATTTGTTGCTCTATCTTGTTTAGATCAAAAGTTAAAGTGCAAAACATAATTCAAGGGACCCCGGAATTGGCGCTTTGGCCAATTTCAAGGCAGAAAATTTAAAGCTCCATGCGGCAATGCTTCCCAACATCCTAGGTCAAAATAGTTGTGATTTTCGGCTTTTTCAGGTCAAAAAGCATGGGAAAATGTACAGAAACCTATGAAAATAAGAAAAAGTTGATTTTTGAACAGGCCTAACCACAGGTCATATTAGCTCCTAAATACCATCCAGCTACTATCCAGATCCAGTGTTAATTAACTTTATTGATAAATTTATCTTGGTACTTAGTAGGATCTTGGGGTCCATTCAGTGGAAGTCAGTCATGTCAGCCTGATTAGCCTAGGTGCCTAGCCTATATTAGCTCATTCCAATCAAGAGATCTAAACTGATCAAAATCCTAAGGCTGGATTAGCCCAACTAGTTAACTTAGTGTACACCTATACCTAATTAAAGATAATCTTAAATAGACCTAGCTTAGCAAGATAGCCAAAGGTAATTTTTCCCAATTAGTAGTAAAGTCTGAATTCTAAGTAAGTATGGATAGAGTCTGGTAGCGTGTATGCTGTGTGGGATGGCTGTGGAAATGAAAGGTGAATAGGAATTGGTATTGTGGATGAGTGCAAGATGATAAGTGGGTATTTTACTTAGTGAATGTTGTAATGATAACCTGCTAATGCATTTTGTGGATAAATGACTAAAACTCAATACAAACAATCTTAGATTTGGTTCTGTCTAATGATTATAAAGTTATTAGAGAACTCGCAACTTAGGAGAATCAAATTAGAGAGTAGTAGCCATTCTGGTATTATATGTTTTAAGATAAAACTGAACAGGGATCATCAGGAATAACATGATTAGGAAACTTTTGTGGTGGAATAAGGAAATAGCTAAAATAATAAAAAATAAAAAAGGGCATTCAGGGAGTTTAAAAGGAGTAATAGCCAAGTGGATTTAGATAATTACAGACACTAAGTTAAATGATTTTGATTAGGAAGAACAAAATAAAAATTGAAATAAATCTAGCTAGAAATAGTGATAAAAACCCAAAAAAATTTTTGTTTCCATAAATAAAATACAAAACAAAACAGGATTGATCCAGTAAAACATGATGGTAGGATGTTTGAACATGATCATATGTTGTATTTTTAATGAATATTTTAACTATTTTTACTGAAGAAAACTTGGGCATTTTGATTAGTTAACACAATGACACCAAATAAAGCTGCTGGTCCTGATGATATTTAGGCTAGGATTCTCAATGAAGGGAAGAATAGCTTAACTGAGGCACTAACTACTTTGTTAGCTCTATTATTTATGCAGAGATATTTGATCAGTGGAAAAAAGCAAATGTAGTACTCAGTTATGAGTAGGAAGTTATAGGCCTCTTAGTCTAACATCATTAGTAGTAAAGATACAAGAAAGAATTACAGTAATCCCTCACTTTATGGAAGGGTTATGTTCTGTAAAAGAGGATTTCCTATACAATGATCCACCAACCTGCAAGAGGGTTCCATTCCTGTAAAAGCTCATACACTTGGAACTACATAAATATGTCCCCATAATATAAATAGGGTTAGGGGGATAAAAGTTTAAAAAATCATGTATAAATTAATTTTTACCTGAATAAAAGCTTTTAAATCATTGTACAATAAATGCATAATAATAATAATGCATGTAAAATAATAGGTATATAACAAGAAATAGCTATAAATAGTAAAAACTTGTATAAAAACAAATTTCAAAAACATCACTATAAAAATAATGTAATAATCCAGAGGAGCATGAGAAAGATGACTCGATATAAACTAGCTGGTTGTACAAGAGAGGAGCTACTGGACATGTTGCTGCCAGCTGCAAATGCTAAAGTATCATACATGAATCATATTGTATGTACAGGGGGTCCTTGTTATCTGAGTATTCATTATCCGAGTCCCAGCATTTACGTGGCCAAATAATTGTAGAACTATATGGATAAATTCCCTGCACTTAAGAGGTGTTTCCATGGATAATGTATGTGGAATGCGGAAGCACAATGGGAAAAACCATTTAAATTTCCCTCAGACTTGCTGTCTCGCTAGCTTTTCCGTACCTCCAACACTCCACCACCACCATGCTCCACCCCAAACCCCAATGCCACGCACTTTCAATCTCTCGCTAACCATTGCCAGTGCTGAACCCATCCATGGTTTTCTGGTGTTTCATTCTGATTTTGTTGAATTTTTGCGCTATTGTTGCAGCCATGACTTAAAGTGTACTGCTAGTGGTAAAGCAGTTACGGTACTGGCTCTAAAAGAAAGCATACCAGGTATGGGTTGGATGTGAAATTAGATGTCATTAAGCACAAGAAAAATGGTGAATTAGTGATAAGGTCCCAATTAAAACTTATTTGCATTATTTCTTATGGGTTTTAGGTCCCCCCTTTAAGTGGATTCACTTAGTGGTGATTTCTTGGTCCCCATTATCTTTGGATAATGAGGACCCCCTGTATTGTATGTGTAAGTGTCATACTGCATCCATGCAAAAGTGTTAAGTCATGTTTTAATATTTACCACAATTTTAAAAAAATTTGTGCAGATTGAAAAAATAGTAGTGAAATATCCTCATCCAATCTCTAAATTCATGTAAGTTGGGGGATCACACACACACACACACACACACACACACACACACACACACACACACACACAATAATGCAACAAACTTTATTAAAATACTTTGTAGCTACATTATTACTGTGCAGGGTGTCCCAGAAGTCTGGACTCAGGGAAAAAAGACATTATATATTTAAAGTGAAACAAACACATTTCTAATGTCAGTTTTACATACATTTCAGGAAAGAAAATACTTTAATGGCTCAGTATACCAATCAAAAGAAGGTGGAACTGGTATTACTACACGTTTCCAGAAAGAACCAGAGAGAGGAATGTCAGTTATTTTATGAACATGCCTCCCTCTGGCTTTTTCCAGAAACATGTAGCAATACCAGTTCCACTTTCTCTTGACTGGTATACTGAGCTATCAGGGTATTTTCTTTCCTGAAATATGTAAAACTAACATTAGAAATGTGTTTGTTTCACTTTAAAAATGTCTGTTTCACTTTAAAAATGTCTATTTTCCCTATAAGTCCAAACTTCTGGGACATGCTGTATACAGTTGGGTCCCTGGTTTGCACATTTGGAGTTCTGTGCAAGAGGTTTTGATACCCCATTCAAGGTTTGTATGCCAATTCTTCACAGCTCCACTCACTGGAATGGTAATGGTAAATTCTAAATAAAAATATTAAAACAAAATATAAAACACGAGTATATAAGTGTAAAAATATTGTATACATTGTAGAACTAAAATGTAAAAAAATTCAGTACTTACTTATTGATGGGGGGCCACCACATATTGATTGGTTAGGTTAAGTTGTAATATTTTCGTTCGTTGAAAATTTCTAATACATCATATTTTTTAAATAGCAATATTTTTTAAAATATTTTTTTATACAATTTTCTGATCCATTCAATTCCATTCTTAATGCTATTAAAAATGTTTGGCCTCCAGAAACAAATGTTGTTTCTAATGTGTAACATGTATTAGTGTAACATGTATTAATCATTGTAAATATTTGAAATATAAATCATTGTAAATATTTTAAAAAATCTTGCTATTTAAAAAATATGATGTATTAGAAATTTTCAACTAAGGAAAATATTACAACTTAACCTAACCAATCATCAATATGTGGTGGCACCCCGTTAATACGTAAGTACCAAAAATTCTTATTTTTCCAACATCTATAGGCTGAAGGCATTCATTGGAAAAACATAAACAAAGATTCCAGAAGCTTGTGCATAATGCATAATAATATTATAGAAACATTTCTAAAATACAGTAAATAAATAAATATAAAATATTAAAATATAAAGCATAATTATGAAACTGAAAAACCTAATGTACAGCATTTTTCAAAAATGTAAACAAAGAAATGTCTCATGTTCAACATGCATTGATTGACAAGTACCATACATAGTTTTTTATTTTAATTAAATTTATGTAAAAAAAAAAAAAAAATTTGAATTCATGAACAATTCCCCTATCCCATTGAAATACATTATAAAACCACCTCTGCCATTCATGTATTTGTGGTTCATGCTGGTTTCCAAGAATATAACCTGCGTGAAATGTGGGGTATGACTGTATTATATTTGTATAGTGAGCTGTGCCTTGTTTAGCACAAAGGATGCAATCTGAAGGGTCTTTGCTCTAAACAAACAGTTTATTAGTTTATAACATGTACTGTTCTTAATAGGGATTGGTTCGCAATAGCACATGGTTCATTATACTTTTAAATTAAATAAATAAAATATGTATCAATACACATGAATATTATTGAAAATAATGTTAGTTAATTAATATTCACTTAATATTAATTATTATTACTAATAAAAATAACAAATACAATGTAAAAGTAAAGCATCACTTAACATAATTTGTTTCAGAGTGAGCTAGCTGGTTGGTTTGCTCATCTCTGATGTAGTTCCTACTTTAAATTGACAGAGGGGGGCAGGCTGAAGTTGGGGTTTACTGCATGGGGTCAGGATCATCTGGATCCCAAGATCCAAATTATTTGCCTTTATTTACTGTTAAATATTAATTTTGCATTAGAAATGAAGCAAAACTAACTTAACTATGGCACCTGAAAATTGAACAGAAGACGTCAGATGGTGATTGGTCAGTGCAAATGTAAACAAAAAAAAAAAAGCTTGCAAAAATGCATGTAGTGCACCATCATCAATCACAATGTATGTTTATATAAAAATCAAATAATTTGAATGTATTCAGTTCTACTTACCTTAACTTTGGCCACCAGCAGGAAACAACATCACTCGTATACAAACAATATATTTGCTCAGTTATGGACTATGCTAGCCCATGCTGGGCACTCATTATCTCAAATACACGCATAAGCACCTTACAGACAATACAAAACAACGCACTTTGTATCATTACAGGATGTACTCAAACAACACCAATAGAACACCTGCACACAGAAACAAAAATACTGAAAGTTAGGGAACATTTAGACATGAGGGGAACACAATTCATGGCAGCAGCAACAACTATCCCACAACACCCTTGCCACTACATGTACAATCATGCACTGACACCTCGCACCATTAAGGTAACACCAGAGAGACATTATAACCAAATACTCCATTCCATACCACCCCACAGACATCACACAGTATAGAAAACACATGCACACACACACACACACACCTAGTCCACAAAGCACTGACACGACTCAGTCCAAATGCGGTCCTAGGTGCAAAGCTGCCACCCATTGACAGGTCAGAGACCAGCCTGAGCAGACTGGATCGAGTTAACTTAGCACGATTCTGGTGTGGACATCACCCCAATTTACAGACATACAGTCATTCGGGATGAGTCTGACTGTCCTCTGTCAAGTGCTATTATTCTTTTGTTTATTTTACTGAGAGAAGTGTTTTATTTCCTATGTCACATGCCATTATTATTTTTTCTTTTACTAAGTGAAGTGTTTTTTTAATACTGTATTGTATGAAAAGGTAAACAATAAAATTTTGTGCTTTTTGCGCTCAAAATAATTCCAGCAACAGTAAGTGAAACCAAGTTTTATTGTTTTTTAATGTTTAGTTTGTTTATTTTGAACATTGTATTAGACTCTCACTAATGAAACTTAAAAGGTTAGAGAGTATTTATGCCCCTTTAGGGGTAAATAGAGGGGGTAATTAAGGTAATTCGCGGTGAGTCAGACTTTTCAATGAGTCAGACTGGCTAGAGCCCTATATAGTTCAACTTATCGAGGGTTTACTGTATAAACACAGACTAGACAACTCCACAGATGACACCTGACACCTGTGCCAGGATACACCACAAACAGTTGAACACATTATGAGTGACAGACTGTACCGCTGTAGCACACAACACAACACAACACACCATCACTAGTGCACTGAACCTCTGGTCCACTCCGGAGAGGGTGATCAGTTATCTGCGTGCCACTGGCTTGCTCGATCAGGGTGGGCTGATTGGCTAACCAACAACAACTCACCTTAATGATAAGTTAAGCTGCAAAATCCAATCATACACTATGTATAGCAGTATTTATTTTATTATTTTTTCCTAAAAATAAAAATTTATGTCCTAAGATGCCAAATGCACTATATCAAAATTGTGCTAAACAAATGTGTGCTAAATGAGCACAACTGTACTTGAGAAAAAAAGTAAGGATAAGGGTATCTGACTATCAATGGAGATGTGGGAGGGAAGGTTGTAGTGAGTATGAGCTGCTAGTATGAGCCACTGCCTTAGTCACTAAAATATCTAATCTATTTTAATTTTAGAGTTAGTGATTTTTTAGACTAAAATTTCCATTATAATGAATGTTGCTTCCATTTATACTGGATTTTATTCCCCTTATTAGTCATTTCTTTTACAATGAAATATTCCATATACAGGAATACCTCAAAATTTGTCAAATTAATTCATTCTGGAATAACACGATGAAATACAAAATGACAAAACTCAAGGTAGATTATAACATGTTTCAATGAGAACATTTTATTGTATTATGTTATTAAACAGATTAATTAATCAAATTCTACTCATTTTTCTGCAAAAAATATAATATATTGCATTGGTAAACAGTTGAATTTCATTAATTTCGATCATTTTTTTTTTTTTTTCACTTTTTTAAAAACTATGAATTGGCTCATGGAATATTATGATCAGTCATAAATTGGGTGGAAGAATGTTAGAAGTAGGCATGGGGCAATTACTTGGTCACTGTAATTAATTATGTATAATTACTTGACATATTCTCAATTACAATTACTGTAGATGGTGAAATACTTAATTTCAATTACTTAGTAAAGTAATTTACATTTACAAAGAATTGCATTTTTTTCATAAATAGACTATTTGATTTATGTCATGATTTTTTACCTTGGTATTTCAATTCCATTTTTAGTTTTGGCCATCATCTTGAATGAAAACTAGATAATATTAGGTCAATTTTAAAATGTACTTTTTTTTTTCTTTTTAACATTGCTTGGAACTGTATTTTTCATCAAGCAGTTCTTGCTATATGAACAATTGGACATTGCACAATGTATATGATATGGTCTAATGAAACCAAAGATAAGGCACTCAAAAAGTACTAATATAAGACAAGAATTGATATTTCCTTAAACTGTTAAAAAAACATCAATTCCTTCCATTTCCTGCCCCCCTCCCAAAGGGGTAACCCTAATGTGCCCTCGCCATAGGGCAGGGAGGTGAAGGCTCCATTAACTTTAATATTCATTTAATTGAAAGTAATTTACTGTAATTGTATCAATTACCTTCATTTCCTAATGTAATTAATTATAATTACATTTTAGGTAATCAATTACAATTACTTGCTCATTACATGAAAAAATTTAATTATAATTAATTACAAATTATAATTAGCCCATGTCTAGTTAGAAGACAGAACAGAGTAATTTTAAATGGTCATGAATCAAGGTGGCAGAAAGTGAAGAGTTGGGTACTGCAGGTCCATTACTCTTTACTCTGTATTTAAATGATCTAGAGAAGAGTATTTAGTAAAATATCTAAATTTGCAGATGATACAAAAGTTGCTTGTGAACTACCAGGCTTGGGGTCAAGTATTTACTTGTACTTGATACTTGGTACCAATTTTTAGGTACTTGTACTTGAACGGGACATTTCGCAATTAGTCATACTGCTGCGGTGGCTGCGTAGGCCGTAATCCCCAAGTATCTGTGTCGTCAAACCACCCAGCACATTTTCACGCTTCAGGGGTTTGTGTTAGTCAAGAGACTGGGCAAAGAGGTAGTCTCCTCAGGTATTTAGGAATGCCTCTCTTGTCAGTGGTTTATTTCCAGGAGATTATTCAGGTCTGACTCGCACATTAACTGCAAAGGACTTCCCCCAAGTTCAGGTGTCTAAATCCAACTCTCCACTGAGTAGGAGAACCAACCACTCAAGAGTCCAAGAAAGGGCTGGAATTCAAAGGTAGACCTAATAGAAGTAAACTACTCTGTTTTTTTTCTCTTTATTATATCTGAAATAAACAATTATGCAATATGAAAGTATAAACATAACAAAAAGACTGGCAATGAATCACAATTAACAAAACCTCTGGAAAACAAATAACACTTAGTGAGATTTGGCAGAAAGGATAGAAAGCAAGTGGGAGACAAGTACCAGAAATGACTTGCACAGAATGTTAACCCCTGTCCCAGCCTAGCTACCCTCCAAACTTGACCCCCTTTATGACCTGAGTTTCAATTTCTTTATATACTTAGACACTTTATACACTGGCTAGTTAGTAGGGTTAGGGTCACCAGCCTGATTCCAGGGCAGATCCCAGTGGCCAACAGTGGTTGACACAACCTCAATGGGCTGTGTAGCTCCCACTGGATTGGATCCACAATTCAAGCCTGATAAATCTGGACCATGTGAGTTGAATCCCAACTGGTTGCCTAGACAACACAAGATTATTAGTTACACGCACCAGGCACCATTAATCACAATAATAACATAACGGACAATTAATCAACAAACATTAACTGGAATCATGCCTTCATAATTGATCATTGGAAAATATAATTTACTCATGAAATCAAAACACACAAATAATAAATAACCAACACATAAAAATAACTACAAATGTTGACAATTATGGCAAACATATCTCATGAGTTAATCAACCTATAACACTAGGCAACAAATTTCAACTTTTTTTTTGTTACAGACACGTGAACTACTGATTCCTACTAAAGCGCTGATGCTGATTTCAGATCTGATATCAAAATTTCTCTATCACGTCCAGATTTTGTGTAACCGAAAACCCCTATTTTTCATTTTTTTTCTCACCCGCTTCTATTACGAAAGCCGTCTAAGCTACTTTTCCGTGCCACGTTTTATGTTAAGCATACTTAAATAATTAGTGAACAGGGATGTCTTTCCTCCTTTATTCTGGCTTAAGACAGACAGCGGAATTCCGCTGGCGGAGTTACCACCCCTGCGCCCAACCATCCACCCAAAGCGCGTTAGTATTTTGTTGTTACTACTGAAAGGCAAATTCCTGTTCTTAAGTGAAACTTTGGTGTGTCCTCTTCCTTTGTCGCTTGTAGGATGACGAGCTCTCCTTCTGCAGGAACCAACAATAATCTCCCATCATATTTGGGTTGAAATTACCTTGGTATCTGTTTTCCATAACTGAGATCTGTTGGTGGAAGCGCTCACCTTGCTCGTCACTTACAGCCCCAAGGTTGGCCGGGAAGAAGTCAAGATGAGAATGTAAAAAATTAATTTTCAAAGACATTCTGCATCCCATTATTTCATAAGATTTAAGCATGTTTTCTACGAGTTTACGGTGGTTTTCAGCTTTTTCCAAGAAAATTTTTGACAACTTCAACGAAAGATGTCCATGCTCCTAGTTCATTCTCATTTAGGTTAGATGGAAACGATGAGTCGTGGATGACACTGCGGATCTGTGGTCCAGTGAAAACTCCAGCTTCTAGCTTAGCATCTGTCAATATTCCTTTGAATTTATCCTTTAAATATTGGAAACCACTACCTTGATGATCCATACCCTTCACGAAATTTTTCATAAGGCCAAGTTTAATGTGAAGTGGTGGAAGATGTACTTTCTGAGGGTCAATAAGTGCTGGGTGTTTCACATTGTATTTACCAACAACATGTTCAGTTCTAGATAGCCAATCATGTTTTTTGTAGTGGTTCTTGTCATCTCTGCTGTTCCATAGACACAAAAAGCACATATGCTTTGTGTAGCCCAACTGTAACCCAAGAAGTAATGATACAACTTTAAGGTCGCCACAAATATTCCATGTGTGGTCCTTATATTTGATGAGTCTTAGCAGCAGTTTCATCGATTCATAAGTCTCATTAAGGCCAGTGGCATGTGCTACAGGTATTGAAGGTTTTTCATTGCCATTGTGCAGTAATACAGCTTTAAGGCTAGCTTTACTAGAGTCAATGAACAGTCTCCATTCTTTTGGATCATAGCGACAGCCAATCCCTTGCATCAGACCACTGATATCGTGGCAGAAACAAACGTTTTGTTCCTGTAAGTAAAATGATGAAAACTGCAAATGGCGATGGCGGAAATGGGAAACTTTGGTGTTTGGTTGGAGAAAATTAAATTCTTGAAGTCTTGAACCAAGCAACTCTGCCTTTTCTTTTGGTAATTCCAAATCGCGCACTAAGTCATTTAACTCCGCTTGACTTAACAAATGTGGGGAAATATTTGCATCTGGAACATATATGCCATCTTTCCCTGTTTCTATATCACTAGCAGAATCTTCAGATGAACTGCTGTCTGTTATCGTTGCTGGTGGAACTGGTGGTGGATTTGTTTCATCATGTGGTTCTGGTTTCATTGCTGATTCGCAGTTTGGGTACGTGATCTTTGATTTGTTTTTCTTTGTGAAACCAGCAATCTTTGTCAAACAAAAATAACAATCATTGAAGTGATTTTTCGGCTCACGCCAAACCATGGGGACTGAGAACGGCATAGCTTTTCTTTTACCATTCATCCAAGCTATTAACATTGCATTGCACTGTGCACAGCAAATATGTGGTGCCCAGTCCCTCTGTTGGTCTCCTAACTTACAGTCAAAATAACACTTGTAGGCAAGTTTAATCTTTGTTGTTATGTTTCTACGTTGTGGCTTAGGTGTATATTGTTCACAGACAAAGCAGAAGTTGTCTGGGTGATTTACACAAGCACGTCTATTTGATGCCATTTTGAATTACCATACAATAACTTACCATAACTTACAGTCAAAATAACACTTGTAGGCAAGTTTAATCTTTGTTGTTATGTTTCTACGTTGTGGCTTAGGTGTATATTGTTCACAGACAAAGCAGAAGTTGTCTGGGTGATTTACACAAGCACGTCTATTTGATGCCATTTTGAATTACCATACAATATCTGAAAAAATGTAGAAAGTAATTATTACGATGTGCAAAATAAAAAGAAATACACCGTAGTACAAAACAAATGCTATAAAAACACACAAGTCACCACAACCTGTCACTTGCTCATCAGCAGAGAGCTTCAACAACCGTTCTACTTGACTGTCACGTAGCGACTGACCGTTGGGCCGTTGCCCGTTACTATGCTCTTGACTCAGTGTTGCCAACTCGGGATAAATTTTATTTATCAAAATTGTTCGAATTTGTATATAGTTGGCAAAAAAAATTGCTTTAACCTTGAAAAGCAAGTTTCATATTACTGGCATTAAGCCGATTAAAACCAAAATCTGGACGTGGTAGAAAATTTTACTAAAAGTGATTTGCATTTTACACAAAATCTAGACGTGATAGAAAAAATCTAATTATAGATTTGAAATCAGCATACCGAAATTAGCTAGGAGCACCTATTTGGTCTTCTGTAACAAAATCTTTGTTGCCTAGTGTAATCAGTGCCAAACAAGCATGGGCAAAACCCTAACTCTGGAATACTGTGACTGGTGTCCTATAATAGTGATAATAGGTTCTCTAGCTAGTTACATGACTGGGTTTGGCTGAAGGAAATTCCAGGGCTCCAGCATGCACTGCAAACTGGGCAATAAGTAAAGGTCTGATGTCTGATTCTAACCTGGCTGGATTTATTACACCTATCTATACTCAGTCACAGTTTCAAAAAACCTACATATATATGTCTACTTTTAATAATATTAATTAATACTAATAATGATGGTGAAATACAAATGACAACACTACAATAACTAGGAATAAGAATTATGAATAAGTCTTTATTCCTATTGTACACTAGCCAAGGATTACAAGCTAGAGCACTTAACATCATACCTTTAAAGGCTTTCCAAACTCCCTTGGCTTCCAAAAGGACACGTTTGTATTAATCTCAGCATGTCTATCTGCAATCTATTCGGGTTTCATAACCTTTTAATAGGCTTCCAAGATTAAATACAAGCTAGCAGTTACAGTATTTTTACAATTAACAGGCTTAACAACTAGACTCCTGTGGGGAGAGAAAAACTTGAGAAGAACCAGATCAGACTTGAAAATTAGGGTGGGGGTTTTATGAAAAACTCCACAACCCCCCAGGGTGATTTGAAAATCGGGGGGGGGGGGGGGGGGGGACGGGGGAGACTTCACAACCCCACAATACTTGTACTTTGGGGGGGAATGTATTCAAGTATTTTAGATGCAGTGTAAAACTTTTTCTTTGCCCCATTTTAAATACTCAGCTGATACTCCACCCAAAAAGAGGAGCAAAATGTTTAGTTTTCTGGAAGATCCTGCTGTCAATATACTTGTTGCTGATGATTATGCTGTTAATCAGGAGATCACATGCTAACCACGAGTCATATAATGTATGCAATATATGGGCCTTGTGAAATGTTTTAATGTTTCTGTGTTGCACTAAAATAATCAATAAAATACATAAATAAATTTTATTTATTTTTTTGCAAGAGTACTTGTACTTGATCATTAAGTAGTTACAGGTATCCCTCATTTAATGATTGGGTTACATTCCCCAAAAACTGATTGCTAAACGAGGATGTTATAACACAGGTTAATAGGGGATACATTCCTATGTGGTGCTTGCAGACAGTGATCATGGTCCACAGTCACTTAACACAGTCCAAATTAGCACCAAACAGTCCGCACAATGTTGCTGCACTCCACAAAGGCAGTGAATAATGCAACAATCACAATTGTGTGCAATCTTACACAATGATGCAGAAGCGTGAGTGACTCAAAACACTGGTGGTGCAAGGAGGAAGTGCAGGGGGTGGCTGCTTGGGGGCACACGGGTTGGGCAAGCTGCGCAGAGGAGGATAAATCCATTTATGTGCATGGGGGTCATTTTGAATAGATAAGTGAAGTTAGTAGAGATGCGTCTATAGAGTACCAGAAACCAAACTTTGCCCATCATAGCAATCACTAAACTGAATTTTGGCCAATCATTGTATGAGAAAAGGTGTTAAAAAAAATATCGCTAAAGTGAGTGATTGTTGAGTGAATGATCTTTAAATGAGGGATACCTGTACTTGGAATTACTTTACCAAATTTTCTGTATCAAGTACTTTTGCCTTGTACTTGCAAATTCTAAAAGTACTTGTACTTGAGAAAAAGTACTTGACCCCAAGCCTGCAAACTACAAAAAGGTGTTTATAGATTAGTTACCAGTGCTAGTAATGGGAGATGGTATTAAAGTATTCCAAATGCAACATCCTCCATATTGGCAGAAATAATGAAAACTTTGAGATACAAGAAATGTCAGTCAGAGAAAAGTATAGGCATTATTGTTAGTAGGGACCTTAAGTTTTGTAAGCAGTACTTAGTGGCTAGGGCGACGTCGTACCCAGTGTCGTAACACTGCTTTCCATTGATCAGTGAAGTTAAGCGACATTGAGTCTGGGTAGTAGTTGGATGGGAGACCATCCTCCATACCCAGATTATGTAGCAACCTGTGGTTCGGATCCCGCGTAAAGCTGTAGGTCCCCTCCATCATATGACCTTATACGTTGCGAAAGAAGTTAAACAAAAATAATTATTATTACTTAGTGGCTAGGAATAAGGCAAATAAAATGCTAGGTATTATGTTAGTTACAAAAGTAAAGAAGTTGTGTTTACAGTGTATAATTCTTTTTGTTAGGTTTCATTTCGGAGTACTGCATTGAAGTTTGGTCACCTCACCATAGGCATGATATAGCTAGATAAGTTTGAAGGTACGCAATATAAACTTGCCTCTAGTTTGAGAAGGTTAGAATACAGTTAGAGATTAAATGAACTGACCATATTTAGTTTTGAGAAAAGATATCATAGCTACTGCAGATGTTTGAAATGTTTTCAGATTTTGATAATTTAGATTAACTTTATTATTATTCTAACAGAACTCGCTAGCATAATAAGAAAATTAGAAAATAGACTTGCAGACTGGATCTATGAAAGTACTTTTTTAGTTATATAAAAAATATAGTAAATAGTAGTTTTTTATGTAATCCTATGACAGATACTCTTTCATGAATGAAAGGGTTTGTAAATTGTGTAAATAATCTATATATTAGCTAAGACTTAAGTAATATTGGCTACTTATCAGTTTTGTTTAGGGTTTAATCATAATTATCTTGCTTAAAATTTATATTTTGCAAATTTGTCATAAAATATACTCTAGAATGCTTGTCTGACTTGGACAACTTCGATAAGCCTGAATGGCTTCATGTATTCTAAGTGTAATTTAGCTAATGTAATAAATTAAGCCTAGCTTTTATGCCCACCTCAGTAGCCATACTAAGATTGTGGGAAACCACATGCTACATACTTTGGCACTGGCTACATCTGCTGAACTATTTCTTTCTCTGTGTATTTTAGGCCCTCCCTCTTCTCACCACAATTGTTGGAAAACATTCTGCAGACAAAGGAAGGTGTCGGATCAAATCCTTAGCAATGGGTATATCAGATTCTGATTTAACTGAATTTTTAGTCCCTTCTGACACTCACACCCTCACTCCCTCTGAACCTTCCTGGGCAAATTATGTAAAAGGAGTTGTGGCCAACTTTCATGGTGAGGAATTCATTCATTGTTCACAGTAATAATTTAAGTAGTTTATTAAAAAAAAAAAAACTTTATAGGATTCAGTACTGTAACCCAACACTTTCCAAAGTGGTATCCACCCTGCATTATGGGGTGGGGGTGTCCTTACCCAGGAAAATAGGTGGTGGGATGTACACTACTTGCTTATTTTTAGGGAAATGCTTATAAATAGTAAAGTAAAAAAATAAATGCCTATTTATTATTATTATTTTGATATTGTGAAATAATTTTCAAATGGCTATTTTAATACTTTAAATTAAAGTATAAAAAAAGTGAATGGGACCATAAAATTTATTCACATGCCAAAGAGATCTTGGTAGAAAAAGTGTTTGCCAACTACAGTACTGTTCTAGACCAGACGTGTTATGATTCCACCACAAATGGAATTGATTATCACTAGGCAACAAATTTCAACTTTTTTTTTGTTACAGACACTTGAACTACTGATTCCTACTAAAGCGCTGATGCTGATTTCAGATCTGATATCAAAATTTCTCTATCACATCCAGATTTTGTGTAACCGAAAACCCCTATTTTTCATTTTTTTTCTCACCCGCTTCTATTACGAAAGCCGTCTAAGCTACTTTTCCATGCCACGTTTTATGTTAAGCATACTTAAATAATTAGTGAACAGGGATGTCTTTCCTCCTCTATTCTGGCTTAAGACAGACAGCGGAATTCCGCTGGCGGAGTTACCACCCCTGCGCCCAACCATCCACCCAAAGCACGTTAGTATTTTGTTGTTACTACTGAAAGGCAAATTCCTGTTCTTAAGTGAAACTTTGGTGTGTCCTCTTCCTTTGTCGCTTGTAGGATGACGAGCTCTCCTTCTGCAGGAACCAACAATAATCTCCCATCATATTTGGGTTGAAATTACCTTGGTATCTGTTTTCCATAACTGAGATCTGTTGGTGGAAGCACTCACCATGCTCGTCACTTACAGCCCCAAGGTTGGCCGGGAAGAAGTCAAGATGAGAATGTAAAAAATGAATTTTCAAAGACATTCTGCATCCCATTATTTCATAAGATTTAAGCATGTTTTCTACGAGTTTACGGTGGTTTTCAGCTTTGTGGTTTCCAAGAAAATTTTTGACAACTTCAACGAAAGATGTCCATGCTCCTAGTTCATTCTCATTTAGGTTAGATGGAAACGATTAGTCGTGGATGACACTGCGGATCTGTGGTCCAGTGAAAACTCCAGCTTCTAGCTTAGCATCTGTCAATATTCCTTTGAATTTATCCTTTAAATATTGGAAACCACTACCTTGATGATCCATACCCTTCACGAAATTTTTCATAAGGCCAAGTTTAATGTGAAGTGGTGGAAGATGTACTTTCTGAGGGTCAATAAGTGCTGGGTGTTTCACATTGTATTTACCAACAACATGTTCAGTTCTAGATGGCCAATCATGTTTTTTGTAGTGGTTCTTGTCATCTCTGCTGTTCCATAGACACAAAAAGCACATATGCTTTGTGTAGCCCAACTGTAACCCAAGAAGTAATGATACAACTTTAAGGTCGCCACAAATATTCCATGTGTGGTCCTTATATTTGATGAGTCTTAGCAGAAGTTTCATCGATTCATAAGTCTCATTAAGGCCAGTGGCATGTGCTACAGGTATTGAAGGTTTTTCATTGCCGTTGTGCAGTAATACAGCTTTAAGGCTAGCTTTACTAGAGTCAATGAACAGTCTCCATTCTTTTGGATCATAGCGACAGCCAATCCCTTGCATCAGACCACTGATATCGTGGCAGAAACAAACGTTTTCTTCCTGTAAGTAAAATGATGAAAACTGCAAATGGCGATGGCGGAAATGGGAAACTTTGGTGTTTGGTTGGAGAAGATTAAATTCTTGAAGTCTTGAACCAAGCAACTCTGCCTTTTCTTTTGGTAATTCCAAATCGCGCACTAAGTCATTTAACTCCGCTTGACTTAACAAATGTGGGGAAATATTTGCATCTGGAACATATATGCCATCTTTCCCTGTTTCTATATCACTAGCATAATCTTCAGATGAACTGCTGTCTGTTATCATTGCTGGTGGAACTGGTGGTGGATTTGTTTAATCATGTGGTACTGGTTTCATTGCTGATTCGCAGTTTGGGTACGTGATCTTTGATTTGTTTTTCTTTGTGAAACCAGCAATCTTTGTCAAACAAAAATAACAATCATTGAAGTGATTTTTCGGCTCACGCCAAACCATGGGGACTGAGAATGGCATAGCTTTTCTTTTATCATTCATCCAAGCTATTAACATTGCATTGCACTGTGCACAGCAAATATGTGGTGCCCAGTCCCTCTGTTGGTCTCCTAACTTACAGTCAAAATAACACTTGTAGGCAAGTTTAATCTTTGTTGTTATGTTTCTACATTGTGGCTTAGGTGTATATTGTCCACAGACAAAGCAGAAGTTGTCTGGGTGATTTACACAAGCACGTCTATTTGATGCCATTTTTAATTACCATACAATATCTGAAAAAATGTAGAAAGTAATTATTACGATGTGCAAAATAAAAAGAAATACACACCGTAGTACAAAACAAATGCTATAAAAACACACAAGTCACCACAACCTGTCACTTGCTCATCAGCAGAGAGCTTCAACAACCGTTCTGCTTGACTGTCACGTAGCGACTGACCGTTGGGCCGTTGCCCGTTACTATGCTCTTGACTCAGTGTTGCCAACTCTGGATAAATTTTATTTATCAAAATTGTTCGAATTTGTATATAGTTGGCAAAAAAAATTGCTTTAACCTTGAAAAGCAAGTTTCATATTACTGGCATTAAGCCGATTAAAACCAAAATCTGGACGTGGTAAAAATTTTACTAAAAGTTATTTGCATTTTACACAAAATCTAGACGTGATAGAAAAAATCTAATTATAGATTTGAAATCAGCAACCGAAATTAGCTAGGAGCACCTATTTGGTCTTCTGTAACAAAATCTTTGTTGCCTAGTGTTATGATTACCTAGTGAGTCTATGATTATGATTCCTTCCAAAATTAATGGAATCAGTTATGATTACACTAAAAACTGTAATCACAATTCCTATGTTTCCAAATTAGGTAAACAGAAGAAAGACAACACATAATCACTGTCATGAAGGGTTGCAATGACTGAAATCAAATTATTTGAATCAATTTAAATTATAAGGAAAAAATAACTGATTGAAATCAAAATATGATTTTTCTTTCTCACAGATAAGGAATATTACCATCAACATAATTTCATTTTAGTTATATCTTACTGTGTATGGGTGAGTTAGTGGGTTTTATTGTAATGGCAAATTGACTTTCATATTCATGGATATGTTGTAATCATGATTTAAGGTTCCTTTTGTCATGTAATCAATTATAATTATGATTCGGGTCATTCCAGAACAAATCAGGCATTGCCTGAAACCACACCTGCTTAGATTTTGCTTAAAATTGCTATACAAGGTTGTTTATGCTGAAAAACAAGAAATTTCGAGTTTCAGAGCAATCACAGTAATGGTTCAAAAGTTATATGACTTAGTCGATGATGTTGTGTATTTTTCCCCTTCATTAGATGGTGGTGGAGGTTAAAAACACATTTTATTTGCTGGACTTTGAACTTACACCATTATGCCTGTTTTACTTATCAAGCTCTCTTATAAGATGTTTTCCTTGACTTACAAGTGGATTAAGTATAGCTATAAGATAAATTTATTAGTTTTCCTAAAGCTTAATAATAATAATAATAATAATAATAATAATAACCATCTCTCAACTTTGTCGATCTTCAAAGGCAAAAAAAATACTGCTGGTATAGTTATGTTTTATTGAACAAATTAAGACATTACTTGAATAAAAATAATTGCTATATAATACATTAAATCTGAAACATTTTTGGTACCTAGCCTAATTCTCAGTATCATGTATTTCAAAGATATACACAACTCTGGTGCCAGATTGAATATTAGGAGTTGACATTTCATAAAGAATGTGTTTGGCTTCTACCCAACAAACATCATCTTTATTAGTTGGGAAATAGTATCTATTGTTTTTGTTGGAAATAGGAGTAGTTAGGAACTTGATTTTATAATCTTGGAATTCTTCTGAGTAATCTAAAATGATTCCTAGATATTTTCTACCATCATAAATACATGTAACATACTTTCCCACAGGAAATTTTTGCTCTTTTGATAAATCTGGACTCGTGTCTGAGTCACCTTGTTCAGAGGTCATAACCCTAACAACATTGTAGTCATTGGAGTCTGGAACTAAATAAGCTTTAATGTGAATCTGAGACATTGGCACAATTCTGTGAAAACCTCATGTGCATGGCCGTAACTACCTATGAGGTCACCGAGGTCCGGACCTCAGTAATTATTTCCTAAAAAAAAAAAAAAAAGACTGAACCGTTCTCCGTGTATGAAACGCATATTACCGCTTTTCTTTTGAAAAGAGGGAGCGTTTTGTGTTTTGTGTTTAGTGTACGGTATAGCTTGGGTTGTGTTTGTAGATGTCATTTTGGTCTGAATTTTGCTCGTCCTGCCGCACTCAAAAAAAATCTGGACCTCACTAATTTCTAAACCCTAGTTACAGCCCTGCTCATGTGCCCTTCACTGTCACTGCTTTTTCAAACCTACTACTGAGTCCTGTTTTATTATGATTTATTTGTTCTTTTGTAATGAATTTAAACTTGATGGACTCCAAATTTTGTGCACGAAAGTCATAGAAACTCTGTGGAGACAAGATGTGTCCTGTTGTTGTTCTTTGCAAACTAGCTTTAGCTGCTGCTCTCTTCACACTTCCTCCAATGCCATCACAGGCATTTTTGCCATGACTAGTGGCAAAAAAGTTCCACTCTGCCTTTATACCAAAATCTGTTTCATGATGGCATAAATTGCTAAAATTAAAATGATTTTTGTATTGTCCAGCACAACCATTGGAAAAATATTTCATTGTTTTCACATTAGAAAATTTCACTTTAATGTCTTGAACTAAAAATTGTTGAAATGTATACACTGATGCAGTGTTATGATCTAAACTATCACTAGTGATACAATAGCTAGTGGCTCAGTTTACCATCTTCCATTTTATATACAACCATTGGGTGTAATGTAACTTGTTCGTTTGTCCAATGGAAGCTCTGTGGTGCATCTTGAGTGATGAAAGAATAGTTCTCAGAAAAGTCCCCCAGTACTAAAACTTCATCTTCATTGAGATTTTGCCTGAGTGTCTTCATGTAGAGGCTTTGACTCTCGGCTATATAATGATGATGAGTAAGAGAATAAATTGATTTTCAAAGTTTTTCAATGAATTCCTCCACTGGTAACAGTTACATTTGACAAAGTTGCCCTGTCAGTGCTGGTCCACTGGTCATATTCAATTGAATCCCTGGAAGTCAGTACATTTAATGTGTTCACATAGTTATCTACACCAGCAACACCAGGACATTATCTACACTGGTGTAACATACATTTAATGTTGTCCACATCGCAGACACTTTTTTGAATCAATGAATGATAAGTCAAGTTCTTGTCACCAATTGCTGAAACCATTAATTTGGGGTTCTGGTGATAGGTACAAATACAACCTGAGTGTGTACCTGTACCTCCAGCAATAACACACCATTTGGGTCTAAGAGCTGCAAATGTTGAAAAAGTTATACTTGAGTCAGTTTCTTTATACCAAAGATACAGTTCTTTCAAATTACTGAGTAAGAGATGCTTTTGTTTGTAAATTTTGTTTCCATCTTTGTCTCTGACACTAACACAGTCCTTTTTTCCTGGATACACCCGACTAAATTCTGGGTCCTCATAAAAAGCTGTCACATTAGAAATAGTTTCATCACTTATCTTTTTCCCTTTCCTGTATTTAGGAACATTTGGCAATATTCCATACTGTTGCTTCATGCTCCTGGCTTTATCAACAAGATATCTACTAGCCCCAAAGAACTCTTGAGTTTGAGATTGTGTATGGGGATAGAATAAGAATCTGCAACCTTCTTTGGTGGGAAGTTGTAGAGTTGAATGCTTCAGTGAGCTCCTTCATCATAGTTTTGTACCTATTAGATAAATAAAAGGTAGGGGATATCAGAATTTTCTTAAATTTAAATTATTAATTTAATGTACTCTAAGATCAGGACCTAAATAGAAAAAATATAAGAATATCTACCTTCCATGGATATTTTTTAGACATTGTTAAAATGGTGTGATTGTGTTCTGTACGTAATCTTGAATGATATTGAAGTAAAGTTAGGCTACTGAAATTTAAAACATCTAAAATTATATATATCAACAGTCTTTAATTGTGACCATGAGTTGCTAATTTAGTTGAATTTGAGCAATCCTTACCTTTCCAATTCTTTTTCCATGCATAATCTCTCGGATGTAGATGCTCCCTCATCCACAGAGGCTGAGAAAGACTGTTCAAAATTCTTTTTCAAAGTAGATACACACTCGTCGTATTTGTCTGATGCTTTTTTAGATATCCTGTCAGTGTTCATACCATCTGAAATTAGGCATTATTCATAATTTAGAATTACTGTTAGTTACAGCAACAAATTTTCATAATTTAATAACTAATATTGTACATAACTATTTTTTTGCAATTCCTTAAATTGTTAAAGAATGTTAAGTTTACAAGGTTGATAAAACTGCATTATTTTGATAACCTATGAAACAATGTATACACAAAGCTAAAGAGTTTAGATGATTTTTAAAAATCATATGATGCATTTTCTGATAACTATACTTTTCAAAAATAAGTCCCCAAATTATAATTCATACACTAATTACGGAATTTTATTGGTGAAATCTCCATTTCTTCAAGAATGTTCTTGGTTTGTTCTCTACAGATTTCAATATCACTGATCTCACCAGGATTGTCAGTTTGCAAATGTGTACTTCCTGGACTGCTTTGAAATGAAGAGGTACTTGTAGATGACTCAGTTTCAAAAACATCATTAAATAATTTATCAGGTTCTTCAAGTTCATTTAATCTTACAAAACAGTTTGTACAAACTTTCCGATTAAGGCATGCAGGATTTTTTTCTGTTAATTTAATGGTAAATTTCTTAAACCCTTTAAGATTCTTTTCTTGTGTTTCTCAAAGGGGTCACAACACTGTTTATGATAATTTAAATGGTAAGACATGTTTAAAATTTATATATTAGCTTCAGTTCCTATAATAAGTAGAAAGAATATTAAATGTTAATGATTTTTAATGATAACAGGCAAACCAAGCACAGCCAATAGCTATAGGCAAGGCACTAAAATAATATGGCAAGCAGATACCATATATGAGCAGTGTTTATCATGTGGTCACAAAAAGCAAACTGAACCCTTAATAACCAAGGCTCATGCTAATGGAAGGAGCCCTCAGACACTCATTTTGCTGTGACAAGTTGTAGCATGACTAGTGACTACACAAGTGTGATACCACTCGACCTTACAAACAGGCAGTACAAATTCTCTTTTATTTTAATGTGTGTGTGTGTGTGTAATATATATAGTTAGGATAAAACTATTATATAGTTAGTATAGCCCAATTCCTGAATTTGGGTTAATATGTCATCTTTTTGCTTAACTTAAAGGTAAAAATACACATTGTCATTGACCAAGTCATATAGAAGAGTAATTGAGCTACAAAATGATGAAAAAAAAATTTTGACTATCTGTATCATAGGGGGGTGGGCCCCCACCCCAGAAATATTCAAACTGATATAACTTTTTAACTATTTGATTAAATGCATTTTATTACTTAGTCAATTATTCTTTAGGAATTAAGCTTTCAAATGGTTTTTAAATTTTTTCCTAGCTCAATTAGGGACTGAGTTATGGACTTTTAAACATTAAGGGGCCAGCCCCAACCCCCAAAATTGGGGGGCTCATAACTTTTGAACTGTTACTCTGATTGTGCTAAAACTTGATATTTCATGTTTTTGCACAAAAACGTTCCTTGTATACCAAATTTGAAAAAAAATGCAAGTTCGGAGTGGTTACAAATTTCTTTTTTTTTTTTTTTTTTTCTTTTTTTTTTTTTGCATGATTTGTCCTGGAATGACCCATTCCTTGGTTTTCCAGGACAAATGGAATTGATTATAATTCCTCAAAAATGTGGAATCAATTCCAATGATTACGATTCCTGATTACAATTATAACATGTCTGATCTAGACTATCATAGCTATTCAGAATTACTGTAAAGCTGTTTATTTTTTAATATACCATTTTCACAATTTCACCAAATTGTCCTGAAACTAAAAAGGCTATTTAGTGATATTAGGATTATTATTATTTTTTAGCGGTTGTGTACAGTAAATAGTAACAATACAGTCATGGTCAAAAGTTTAAGGACACCCATCAAAGTAATGCAAAACTGAGAAGTAATCACCAGTTGGGTACCATTCATTTGCGGAAGGTAGCATCCTATTTTTTTAATATTTCACAATAGATTTCAGAGTTGAAGGTTGTATTCTTTTCAAGAATATACATCTGTCCCACTCCATCATAAGAAATGCAACTCCAAATCATAACAGACTCAGGGTGTTTCACTGTTGTTTGGAGACATTCTGGTTTAAAGGATTCACCAGTTCATTGACATACAGTACTAAAGATTTGTCATTAAAAACATAAAAAGATGACTCATCTGAGAAAATTACTTTTCTCCAGTCTTCTGGGGTCCACTCTTTGAATTGATTACACCATCTCAGGTGATGCTCTCTTTGTTGTTTATTAATGAACATTTTTTTAGCTGGATGATGCGATTTAAAACCAGCTTGCAGTAGATGCCTTCTGACAGATCTGTCACTGAGATGACATCCTGTTGATTCATTCAAGTCATGAGCAAGACTTTTGATGATGATCTTCGATTATTGATGCACTTCCTTATGAGGATGTGGTCTTCATGAGCAAGTGTCAATCTTGGTCATCCAGATCTCTTTTTTGGGATGACCAAGATTGACATCTGCTCGTGAAGACCACATCCTCATAAGGAAGTGTATCAGCAATCGAAGATCATCATCAAAAGTCTCGCTCATGACTTGAATGAATCAACAGGATGTCATCTCAGTGACAGATCTGTCAGAAGGCATCTACTGCAAGCTGGTTTTAAATCGTGTCATCCAACTAAAAAACCATTCATTAAATTAAAACAAGAAAGAGAGCATCACCTGACAACTCGCAATGTAATAAATTTATACATTTGTAACAGAATTATAGAAATTGTCATAAACCAAGTAGAAAAACAGTAATAACTCAGACAATGACAAATTTAAGCTATTTTTTGCACTGTCCTTAAACTTTTGTAGTAGGGTAGTGTAGTATTTGTATTATATATTGGTATTTGTAGTATTTGTATTAGATATTGGTATTTGTAGTATGGTAATTTACCACTTTATACCAGAGGCCTCTTAATTAACATTAGATGATGGTTTGGTTAAGATGTGTGCTTATTGTGTAGTTTTTAAAATCAAATAGGCCATAGCCTTAAATGAAGTCCTAATTTATTGGCATTGGTCACTTGCAGCAGGTATAGTCAAACCATGCTGTATTGGACCTGGTTGTGGGTAGCCAGCTATACTTGCCAGGAAAGCAGCTTTCATGGCTGCTATCCCTTTCATCCATCCATGTTTATAGAATAATATTAATAGACACGTAGTTTTAATTCTATTTGAAATATACAACAGGTAACAGAGGCAGTAGTTAGAGAAAAGCAAAATTCCAACACATGATGGCTGAAATGTGGATCTTTAAAGGATTTATTAATTGTTAACAATATCATTTTTCACTCTTCAGCAAGAATTCATGGCTTTGATGCCATAATTGTAAGTTCTGTACCCATGGGTGGTGGACTTTCAAGCAGTGCAGCTTTGGAAGTTGCAACATACACATTCTTGGAAGCACTTAACAACTCAAAAGCTGAAAGGTACTTTATGGTGAAGAAATAAAAGCAAGCAGAGAGACCTTAAATTATGCAATGTATTCAATGAAAACTATCATAATTATTAACTTTTAACAAAGAAATTTGAGATATTTAATGCTTGAAAAATCTGTTAAAAAATAATATATCTTTAGCTAAAGGTAAACTGAAGTAAATCATAGCTCAACATTTTAGTCATCATCATCATCATCATCATCATCATAAAGTCACTATATACCCTGCCCCACACACAGGTGTATAGGTTTTAAAAGATTCAAGATTAAGTCCATTAAAATTTCAGAAGTCCTAGGTATAAATTTTAATTTGAATTCTTCAGTTAAAATTTATGAATTGGAATTAGCTAATTTGAAGAATATATATTAAATGCATCACTTGAGAGTTTGCGTGTACAGTATTGAAGGAAATATCTTGTGTAAACATTCTTTAATATTATTATTGGTAGTAATTATAGGAAACCTTTGTGAATGCTATAATCATTAATAACATAATTTGAAGTAAACGCAATAATGAGTCAGTTTTCAAGGTGTAATCCCCTTTCATCATGATAGTTTCTTTACATAGCATCATAATTATTTTCAGCCTCCAAGCTAAATCTCTTGCATGTCAAAAAGCAGAGCACAATTTTGCCAAAGTTCCTTGTGGGATTATGGATCAGTTCATATCATCAATGGGTGTGAAAGGATCAGCATTACTTATTGACTGCAGGTACAAACTTATATAGTACAAGCTGTACAACACTATTTTATTAATGCTTAAAAATGAAAACAAAACTCTTTGTCTTAGCTCATACATACTGTGAGTTTCCTATAAAATTTCCTCATAGTTTTTTGTCTTAAAAATACTCTGCCAGATTAATGAAAAGAATAGACATTCAGAATGCTTATTCTTTTCATTAATTGTTAAAGTAGAAGAACCAATCAATTTTGCTACATTCTCAGTAACTGGAAACTGGAATATTAATGTTAAGTCCATATGCTTAAGTTGAGTTGAATTGAATAAAATAACATTTATTAATAAAATACTGTAAATACAGTACCTACCTTTATAAAGACAAAAATAATTGTGAAGCTGGGCTATTTATTTTATTTAATTTGGCCCTTAAGTTTGGTTTAGGTCTGTACATATAGGGCAGTGGTGGTGAACCTTTTTTGCTGGTGGGTCATTTTTGTTACTTTTGATTTTTTAAAAAAACGAAATTGGGTTACAATAATTTATTTACTTACTATTTTTAGTGAGAAACTTGTTGGATTTTAGCTGTTAATGTTTTGATCCAAGATTTATATTTAGTTGTCTTTAGTCTCATACATGCAGCACTCATATCTGAGCCAAGGCAATTCCTAGTGGTTGATTTGATGAAATTCATGGAGGAAAACAATTATTCACATGAATAAGATGAATCAAACATTGTTAGCACATTTTTAAACATATACTATACGTTTAAAAACATTTCAATGTGTATCAGCTGTTTATTTCAATGGGAGAATAAAATAATTTTAGGTAATTGTCACAAATGACATGGCCTGAAGTTGAAATCAAAAATACATTTTTCTAGTGTATTTTGGTATGCTCTGTTCAAATATAGCCTTCATTTCCTATGTAAATGGAAAGCAATATGATTATTTGTACATTACTTTGGAGTCGTATTTCTTCATTTCTGGTCATGTGAATAGCAATATATTAACCAAAAATTATGAAAACTAACAACCTAACCTAACCAAACCTGATGCTAACAAAGGGGCTCTGCCCCCTTGACCCCTGCTAATAACCTAAAGTTCATTCCTGATATGACGAAATATGACTCAAATAATGTAAACAAATTCTTATTTCTTTACATTTGCACAGGAAATGAAGGTTATATTTGAACAAAGCACACCAAAATACACTAGAAAAATGTATTTTAAGGAAAGATATAAGGCCTAATAGACCAAAACATTCAATTGCCATAAGGTAGGACAACTCACACCCTTCGCACAACAACATCATACAAACTGATCTGCTACATTTGGACTGAAAGACATGTGAATGGCGCATAAAAAATGACATCATCACTATTTCCCTGTACAAATAGCACAAAATTATACTCATCAGACCAAAAATGAGTGTATTTATATATATATTATTAGTATCATAATTTTCACCATTAATATGCATTTGCACAAAAAATGAGTGACAAATTTGAATAAAGCGACTAAAACTACCTCATAAAAAGTTATTTTGATTTACAGGTCCAGCCCATGTCATTCATTTAAAACATATTAACCTAATTTTAAAATTGTAAGACAGAAAATATTAAAAATTAGTCATAGTTTATTTAAATAAGAGCTCGTGGGTAACTAAGAGTTGCCTTGTGGGTCAGTGGTTCACCATCATTGATATAGGGTTTATAACCAGCCACATGGTATATATGTGGAAATAATACACAAGAGTACTGGCACATTTTTGTGTATGCAAAATATCTTCACACCAGGGTTTGAACTGGCGACCTCTGACTCCGAGTTGCTAGCATTGACCACTGGGCTATAACAGGGTTAACCCTTTCGCTCACGAATTATGACATAGGGTAAAAAAGAAATTTGCCTTTGTGTGGTTATATAAGAATCAATATGGTTTATTTTTCAGCCACATAATTGTCTACCCAGTGAGTGAAAGGGTTAACGTTAACACAAACTGGCACAGAAACATTATGGCTTTGATGACCAAAATTAATTTTAGGTGTAAACCCTAGCATTTTTATCCTGTCATAGCCCAGTGATCTGCGACAACAACTCGGTCAGATGTCCTCAGTTTGAATTCGGAGCACCAAGGGAAAGATGGCACATATCCTCTCTCTCTCTCTCTCTTTGCTGCTGTGTGAGGGAGTATGCTACCCTGGTAGTGGTACTTCTAGGTTTGTAGAGGAGGCTGGCCTCTTTCCTCTTTTGTAGTGATTTTAAACTCCCCTCCCCCCCTGCGTACCCCCCTCGGCTACAGACTGTCCAGGACTCTGGAATTGGGATGCCCGGTCCCCCCCCCGAACCTCCCCCTCCCCGCACTCTGTACACACACCCAAACCTAGCGCCCGTGGTAAGTCGACGAGGCGGAGACGCCGGAGTGAGTCGCCAGACTCTCCGGCCGTACAACAAGCCTCTCCCTCTTCCCCCAAATCTAAAAAGATGGCTCGGCGCCCCTACACCCCATAACTCGCCTACAATGTTCCTCTCACCCTATCGTAGAAGTCCCTCCAACACCCACCCAGGGCGAGACCTGATGCAGACAACATCATCTCAACCGAGGATCTAGTGGACGCGGCACTGGCGCACCTACATGATATGGCCAGGGTAACCGCGGCCGCGCTCCCGAGCATCATGGGTCTATCTTTCCCTCCTGGTGCCATCTTCTCCACCCCTCCATGAGAACACCCTGGTTCATCCCTCTGCACCCCACTGTACCTGCCTCCCCCGTACCTCCGGCCCTCCCTTTATCGGTCGCCCTGATCTTGTCATCTCTCCCACCCGCCCGGTTCTACTGGTACCCCCTATCATCATCCTGGGTCCGCCGTGAGACCACAGATAGACAGGGAGGTGCCTCTATGAACAATGGAGTTTCTCCTTGCCTGAACACAGAACCCCGCCTGGAGGCTCCTCACCCTCTGAGTCCGCGATGGTCCCTGAGCTGCTGCGATCCACGTCTTCGGTCCTATTCGGCCGATTCGGCCCTGCAAACCCCGCTAGGGTTGACTGGCCAGCCGATTCCCTCTTTGGTGAACGGCAGGTAATCCGCCACGCCCCTGACTCGCCCTTCGCCTTCATGAACCCCTGATCCCCAGCTCCTTAGCACCTTTAACCTTTCCCCGCTTGTCAGATAATGGACCCTCCGAAAGCTACGATCATACAATTGGAACTGCTGGGGAATTATTACGAAGTCCTTAATTCCCTAATTGCCTCTACCCCCCCGGTATGTATCTGTCTCCAGGACTAATCCTGGGGACCAAGCCCATGCCCTGCCCCACTGGATACTCTTGTATTACCTCCCCGTCTCCTACCTGCGCACGAAGGGGGACTGCCATCCTCGTCCACCGGACAGTCCCCTTTCACAACCTCCCTATCAGATTCCCATTACAGGCTGTTGCTGCCCGGCTTTTCCTGGACAAACAATACACCGTCTGCTCGATCTACCTTCCTCCGCACTCTCATGTCTCCCGCGACGACCTGGTTGAGGTGGTACAGCAATTCCCCAGGCCTTTTCTACTCTTGGGCGATTTCCATAGTCGCTACCCTCTGTGGGGAGACGTGCTCTCCACCTTTGTGGCTCCGACCCTGATCGCCTCATGGCCGAGCTCTCCTTCGAGTGCCTTAACGATAACTTTCCCATATTGACTCTGGTAGTGACCATCTCCCCGTCTGCCTCTCACTAAATCGGCCGGACCAGACCGTTCGGGTATTGGAGAAGTGGATAGCGACCAGAGCTAATTGGTCCCTCTTCCGAAACAACACGTCCACACTTAGTACAACTGCCCATTTTCCATCCTCCGCCGAGTGCATTGCTTACTTAGAGGTGACCGTTGTCGCAGCTGCATGCGCCAGCATCCCACGATCTTCCGCCTACCCCGAACCCGACGAGTACCCTGGTGGACCCCAGAGTGCGCGGAGGCTATTCGCGCCAAGAAGAAGGCTACCCGACGCTTTTACCGCACGCGAACCCCTACCCATTGCACGGAGATGCAGCGGGCCAGGGCCGTTGCTCGCCGTGCGATGAAGAAAGCGTGCTGAGCTTCCTGGCGTGCTTTTGTGTCTGGTATCACTTCCTCCACACCGGTCCTCCACACTAATCACGGACTTCTCTGTGAGCCCAGGTCGCTGCGAATCTCCTAGCTTCCACCTTTGTTGCCGTCTCTTTCTCTGCAGACAGCTTCCACCCCTAACAAAGGCTTCTCTTCACCGTCCCTAGACAACCCCTACAATCGGTTGTTTACCATGCGTGAGCCACAGGCAGCACTGCCCTGTAGACGGTCTCCTTCCCCTGGCCCGGACGGTATTCCCTACTTCATGATCCAGCACATCCATCCTATTATGCAAATGTTTCTACTGGATCTCTATAACTGCATATGGATCGAGGGCCTCTTCACCCACCCGATGGAGGGAGTCCCATGTAATTCCCATCCCCAAACCCAGTAAAGACCTCCTCGACCCCACAAACTATAGACCTATCTAACATGCTGCGCCGATAAGATCTTTGAAAAATTAGTCGCCACGTGACTCTCTCCTTTCTCCTTGAAAACAACGACTCTCTACCCGCTACTCAGTCCGGTTTCAGACAATTCCGTTCTACTACTGATCCCCTCCTGCTCCTCAGCCGAGATATACAGAACGCCTTCGACAGTGGACAGTTCGTCCTGTCCACTTTCTTCGATATACAGAAGGCCTACGACACCACCCATCGACACACAATCCTCACTCAGCTCCAAAGTTTGGGTTTCGTCGGAACCCTGCTAACCTTTATCAGGGGCTTCCCCTCCTCCCGGACCTTTAAAGTGCGGGTGGGCCCAGTCCTTTCAGACACTTTCGAGCAGGAGGACGGGGTCCCAATGGAAATATCCTCAGTTTTCTATGTTTCTCCATCGTAATGAACACAGTGGGTGGAAGGCATTTTCATACTGTCTGTTCTTCCATCTATGCGGAAGACCTTGCGGTCTACTAAGCGGGACGGGAGCCGCCCATTGTCCAACGGCAAATTCAGTTCGCCATCCGTCGAGTGGAGAGGTAGGCGCCGTCGGTTGGATTCCGCCTGTCCACTTCCAAAACCAAATGTATGGTCTTTAGCAGGAGAAGACCCACAACTCTTCCCGTCCCCTCTGTCACGCTATACGGCGAGTCCCTCGAAGGGGTGCCCTCCTCGCGGTTCATGGGCATGATCCTTGACCGACGGCTTAACTGGGCTTCCCCATCTCAGGCACCTGAAACATTCCCTCCAGCGTTTCTTCGCTCTCCTAGATCACCTCTTTCGCACCACGTGGGGCGCCGACCAACACTCCCTCATTCGTCTTTGACTGGACCACGGAAGTGTAAAGCTGGACTATGAAAGCGTCGTATACAGATTAGCTTCCAGCGCTTGCCTCCGTATCCTGGGCCCGGTACTTAATAGGGTCCTTCGCCTCTCCACCGGTACCTTCCGCTCTTCCCCATCCTCCAGCCTCCAAGCAGAATGCAACTACCTCCCTCTCGCCCACCGACGGGTTTTCTCCTCATGAGGACCTACCTTCGTGCGCAAAGGGTACTCTCGTCACTTCTGTGCGCGGCAATTTCGAACTTCCACCTCGGGAATGGTGCTGGCACTTCACTGAAGCCGTCTGCTCTTTCCTGGACCTTTCCAACATGCCCCTTCCCACAGTCATCCCCATCTCATAAAACATCTACCCTCGCTGGTTCTTCACCCCTATCAAGTTTTGCAGGGACTTGTGTGCCCTGCCAAAGACTAACTACTACGTCCCCTGCGGTATATAAGTCACTTCCGGGAACACGTAACCTGACACTCGGACTGTCCCCATTTATACAGATGGTTCCCGCTCGGACGTTGGTACGGCCGCCTCAGGGGTGATATTGGCCCAGCCGCTTTTTGGAGGCGTAAGCCTGCCCCGCGATGCCTCTGTGTTCTCAGCAGAGCTCTCTGCGATTCTAGAGGTCCTCGACATCGTGCGCACCCACTCTGAGAATCTGAATATATGACAAAGGAGCTGGCAAAGTGCACTTCTCTCCCTCGAGAGATTTAGCCCCTTCCACCCGCTCGTCTGCACCATCCAGCGAACTTTCCACTTTTTAACGGCCTTCCGACACAAGACGATTGCCTTCTGCTGGGTTCCGGCAAATGTCGGTATCCAGGGTAATGAGGAGGCGGACCGCGCGGCGAAGATTGCCTGCTTACTGCCGGCCTCCTCCCCTTCACCGACTTCTTCCCGACTCTCCGCTCCCACTTCCGTTCCATCTGGCAGTGGGAGTGGAACCAGGCCACATACAACAAGCTCCACCGGATCTAACCGCCACTAGGATATTGGGCCTCCTCGTTCCATCGGTCCCGCCATAAAGAAGTGGTTCTGGCCCGTCTCCGCCTAAAACACTCGCGCATTACACACGGTTACCTTATGGCTAAATCACCAACCCTGATCTGCCCTACCTTCCATACCTTCATCACCGTCGTCCACCTCCTGGTCGAATGCCCGAACCTGTCCGCTCTCCGTCATAGGTGTTTCCCTTTCTTGTCCAGTACTTCCATACTCGCCGAAGGTCCCCGCTTTTCAGCGGAATCGATTTTCTCTCTCACCCACTCCCATCCGCTTCATCGCATCAAAGTCCATGCCCATCCTTCCACCTATCCAGTTATCGAACCTTTCTCACTCCCTTAGTCTACCAACCCCATCCCAGTGACACCACCCACACACTGTCTCGCCGAGATAACCACCAATTCGTACCTAGGGAAGGTGGTATATAAGTAAAGAAAAAAAATAAAGCTCTATTTGTTAAAATGACCGCACTAGTCCATAAGTTTATTCGTTATTACTCTTTCAAACCACTACTGACTCAAAACGTTTTAGGAGCCCCTCTAGTCTTTTTATATTAAACCTCCTGATGAGAATATGAAATTCAGTATTAAGTTCATAATTCAAGAAATTGTGAATGAAATTACTATATGTTGATAAATTTTTTGAAGTGGCTACTCTCAGCAGGAAATAATTAAAACATCTCATAAAGAAACCGATTCAATGTAGAATTTCAATTTGCCATATGCCTAGTTTATGGGATTTTTTTTTTAGGTTGGCTGTACGTAACCTCTGATAGAGATACTCTCTCTCTTATACTGTTACTGTAAACATCTCTTCAGTACTGTATTACAAATCGAAATGGATTACCCAGGTTCCTTATGAAAATATTTTTTCTGTTTCAGGTCTCTGGAATCGTCTTTAGTGCCTCTAAATGACCCTAACGTGACCTTTGTAATCATTAATTCCAACGTGAAACACACGCTTTCTGGGTCAGAATATCCTACTCGCAGAAATCAATGTCACGCTGCTGCTAAACTTATGAGTAAATCCAGTCTCAGGGAAGTGTCCCTTCAGGATCTGGAAAGTAAGCCAAGTGCAGTTGTTGTTAACATTTTAAAACAGGAGGGCTACGTGTGGCGAGTGTCGTAACATCGCTTCACGTCGATCAACGAAGTTAAGCGACATTGGGTCTGGATAGTAGTTGAATGAGAGAACGTCCTCCGCGTCCAGATTATGTAGTGACCCGTGGTTCGAATCCCACGTAAAGTTGTAGGTCCCCTCCATCATACGACCTTGTATGTTGCGAAAGAGGTTAAAACACTTCATAAAAAAAAATTTAGAAAATACTTAAAATTGGGCTTAATCTTGTTAAAATTGAGAAGTTTGTTTTTATAGTTTTAGTTGAAAAATTTCATAAAGCCTATTTTTAATTTAATATACGATCTACGAGGAAATAAAAATACACTAAATCTTTGGGAAGAATTGTAGCCATTTTATCTATTTTAAGTAAATTGCCAGGAAGCTCATTTTTCCACGATGTACGTGTGTGAGCCCCAAGGGTTACCTTTAACCTGAGCATTAACAGGGTAAGCGGCCAACTCAACCTAACCCAGGAGCCAGCAGATGGGAGTGAACCAGAGCCTCACCATTCAGAATCCACCACTGTAACTGCTGAGCTACTGGGCCCCTCTAAAGCAAATTGCAAATAAGTCATGTTTTAACCATTGTTAGTTTTAGGTAACGATGACCCGTAGATGTATCCGTTTTTAATGATTGGCACTGCTAGAGCTGCTCATCTTTCTTTTAATTTTGAAAAAAAAATCTTCTTGCTGAGTGATAAGTTAAAATAACGTTTACTCTTAGATTTCAAAGACCAGATGGACGAGGAGATGATAAGGAGAGTGCGTCACGTGATAACGGAGATACAGAGAACGCAAGAAGCAACTTCGGCGATAAGACAATGTGATTATGGTCTCTTTGGACGACTTATGAACGAGTCTCATAAGTCATTAAAGTAAGTTTTATGCTTGGATTTAGCACTAGTTTAGGATACTTTTGTTATCCCTTAACTTATTGTAATAAACTGGCTAACAAGTTTTATACCCGTGGTTCGGATCCCACGTAAAGCTGTAGCTCCCCTCGATTATATGACCTTATATGTTGCGAAGGTTAAACCCAATCGTTAGAAATTTCACACTTTCATGCCTGCGATATAACTTTTGAACCACACAACATAATTGATGAAACTTCATACATGTATGGGTCATTACAAGACTGTGTCTCTTAAGCAAGAATCGGGTCCCTATATCAAAGGTGTCGCGTCATAACTTTTGAACCGCTCGATATAAATTGATAAAACTCCATACACACACGTGCCGCGAGCAAGAATTAAAATCAAAGGTCAACTTTACAAATATCGGCAGTCATTGATGTCATTCCGACATGGTTCTTGTTTCAATTTGTAGTTCACTGAGGAACCAGTGGACCCACCCGCAAAACAACCCCCACATTACATTACCACTTCTCCGCTTAACCGTTGTATTACGCATCTTCTTTCACAATATTTCTATAGTTTTCCTTTTCACAGTCTATTTTGATCGAAAAGTTAGTCTTGGTTTTATATGACCACAATACTCCTTTCCCACACACTTTTCGTGGCCTCGTGACCACTGTAATTTCCACTTCTTAACAGTGGCTTCCAAAGTACCGATCTCTTCATCAGTCCAGCGTAACGAAGTCTTTTAACTATTTTTCTATATGCAGACATTTGATGTTGGATTGAAATTAGCAGCAATCTGAGTGTTGTTGATTATAAGATATGCTGCAGAGTGAATGGGAAGCACTATTTAAACTCTGTGACAGATTTCATAGTATGCGCAGCAGTGATTGCTAACATGGAGAATATTTTAACAAGAAATGCTCGCAGTAAATGCGGTGTTAAAACAGGTTTGTTGCATTTTCTGATGGAACTAATGAATTGATGCGTATAATTCACAATTGCATCTTTTTGTTAAAATGGATGTTTACAGTGTTCTCAATTTTTTGTAGATCATTGCATGCGACTAAATATAGCAAACATTTAAGTATCATTATCCTTATTTGTTTAAATACTGTAATCAAACTGGCTAAAAATTTTACCCTTTATCGTACTTCCACTAATGAATTTAAATAAAATCTTGCAGTTGATTAGCAAAAACGTTTAGCAATTTGACGCGCTCTTTTCAAATTAAAATGGACTTTCCTTTTTTTTTTTATCATGGACTTTAAAGAGGCTAAATTTTTAAAACCGTTTTTTAGTACTTATTGTTTTTAGTTTTTGTACTTATTTTAGTTGTATTTTGGTTTGGTTATTAAGAAAGAGAATTTGTCGAGGTTTTATGCTGCTTCCTGTGGGTTTTTGCTTTAGAAATTGAAAGTGAAGAGATACCCATGATCTACGGCAACTTTTGTCTTCATTACTGAAAAAAACAATTTTAATTTGTTATAATTACACACAGTACAAAAGTAGTGAGTTTCTCGGAAACTTAAAATGTGAAAGAGGGCGTATCATAGTCAAGTTGAGATATGCTGAAAAGAGCGCGTCAAATTGCTTAGTCAGTGAACGTTCATTACTGACTGAAGGGATTAAAAAATTTTGTGCATTTCAAGAACAAACGTGAAACGGTTTAAGCACTTCCAAAACGTTCAAAGCCATCAATCAGCAAGAATACACTATTCTAGGAAGAGATTCCCGACATACTGCGGCAAAAGAAGCGGAAGGCGCGCGAACATCTACAAGAACCGTCGGAGCGTTATCATTATAACATGGGCTTTAATATTAAAATAATAAGCTATTGCGTATACCACCCACTTCAAAAGGTGTTAGTGGCCAATAGAGATACTGATTACGAGACGTCGATACCTTACCCCCACAATTTTCCCCCTTCTGTCTCCAGGGGAGTCCATATTTTTATTTATCAGTTGGTGGAATTGATGGACCTTATGGCGTCCTGTATGAGTTCACTGGAACACTCGCGAGCTATTCCCAAAACATGGTAATCTAACCTGGTTTGGGCCACAGTTGATTACGTTGAAATGAACTGTAATAGCTGCTCGGCACATCAATATCTATCGTGAAGGACTCTTCCCTGCTTGTGACTGGCAAGTCTTCTAGAGAAATCATTTTACGAAAACGAGTCTTTAACACACACAACTTCCACAACTTCAAGATAGCAGGGCAGCCATGGCCTGGCCAGTCACCTAACATAAACATAGCTAAACTGGTCATTTATGTTGTTGATTGACCTCTAAGAAAGAATTATGAAACAAAATTGTGCATCAGGCAGGAAAGAATAAAGCATACTACCACAAGCTGAAAATGCTCAACTAATAGGGACCGTGCAAGCGTGTTGCTGCTTACCGCATAAAGCAAAGGTTCCTTCTACCAAATATTGAACACACATTTACATTGCCAGTGTTATGCTCGGTATTATATAAATTCACGCTGAATAAAGACTCCTTAAATACGTGGTTTCTGTTTAGTCGTGCCTCTGTACAGATTAAATTTAACTTTTACCCATGTCTGTACGCGTGTGTGTGTGTGTGTGTGTGTGCATGCGTGTGAAATCCTATGAAAAAATCTAATCCTTTAACAAAAGTTAGTGGTCAGATCGACAGAATAAGCTTTCCTGCTCTCCACTGAATAATTTATCTTTTAAGGGAGGATTACGAAGTCTCGTGCTCTGAATTAGACGAACTGGTCTCGATTGTTGTGTCTGTCCCTGGCGTGTTTGGATCGAGGATGACCGGAGCGGGATTTGGGGGTTGTACTGTGACGCTGGTAAGGAGATTGAACGCTTCCATTGGTTATTAAATCACAGCTCTGTTAAGAGGGTGATTATTTTAGTTATTGTATTAAACCTAAATTGGACTCTGATTTGTTAGCGTTGCATGTTGTCTAATTTCCATTTCACATTTCACATTTTACAAATTTTAAACATGATCATGCGTGCATAACGCGATAAAAAAATATATAAAAATATTTAAAGTTTTTCTTAAAAGAAACCTTTCTGTTCACATGAGACTATACACAAAGAATTCAACATCTAGAGGGAGGTAAAATGCAAGTTTTTAAATTAAATTAAACTTAGTTTTGGTAGAACACTTTTTTTTCTACTAAAGCGGAATTCAGGAGTAGGTTAGTGAAAAGGTGATTATTTGTATTCCAGGTAAAACAAGATAGTGTGGAAGCTCTGATCGAAGAAGTAAATGAGAAATACAGAGGAGAGGCCACTATCTACGTTTGTTCACCGTCTGATGGGGCCAGAATACTTTTTAGAGCACTTAAACACAGCGAGGAATAAGATCGATATTTATTCAAAGTGCATTCGTTCCTAGTTTGGTACTTCGTAACAAAAATCCTTTGACTAAAAGAAAAATGAATCGCTAAAAAAATAAAAAGGTATCAGGAGATGCAAAATTCCTCCCGCAGCTATCAAACGGTTGGATCGTTTGAGAGTTGCTGTGCAAACTAAAATTACTTTTAATAATACATATACTGATGTTATAAATTTATAATAATTAGTAATATTAACTACTACACCCTTCAGTGTATCATTAGAATTTAGATCAATCATCAAACTCTTTTTTTTTCATTGTGCGCTCTACTTTTGAGACAAACCCAGAACGCAATCATCTGCTCGGTAACTTAGGCGGAAAGGTGAAACCCGCTGCTAAACAAACCCGGGCTTACTGACGGAGACTACTAAGCAATGGCCAAGTACATCCGCCCACCCGAAGCTCTCTTACTACCATCCGCTTTATAGGGCCATCAGTAGAGTTTGGAATTTGGTTTTTACTTTCTCTGAGCGATCTCCCCCTACTGACGGGCTGCTATCTAGCTACAAGAGCTTCAGCCGCGCTCAGATCATGGGGGGCGAATATCCCAACCCCTCAGGGTCAGAGGCGGAAACGTTCGTGAGACGTCACACCTACGACCTCCCTCCCCCCTACTAGGATACTACTACTCTAGCCCGATTTTTACAAAACCTCCAAATGCCCTTACGATAAAGAACTTTTGCGCTCCTATCTCTAAACCGAAGGCTAGAAGGTCCTCCAAAACATGGTTGCTGTAGTCACCACACCAAATTGATATTGGCCATATAACTGCCGTGTCCAGTCTACCGCCCGTTGTCTCACGTCCAACTTGTCATAACGGCGAACCTTACAGAAGTGAATAGCTTTCAGTTAGCGTGGGCTATTACTTGGACATCGCAAACGTTAACTTCATCACGCGCCACTACTAGGTAGGGCAGTCTCACGCCCGTTGGAGTGGGGATGACGAGCTTGACAGCTACCGCGGCCCCAGAGCCATGAAGTGCCTCTGCCACCAATTGTGCTTTCCGGTCGTGACGATCGATTCGGAGATGATGGGTGTCAGAGCAACTCTCTCCCCGACCATCAACGGAATGGTATACTGCTAAACGATGTCCTCCTGTTCTTCCTACTTTGTTCTTTTTCCCTCCGATTCTAACGGGAGGGCACGCAACGGTGAGATGATGTCCCAGAGGGTGCACCGAGGAAACTCTGGCAACCGGGTCGGAGTTATGAACCAGCTTCACAACCCGTTTGAATTTTAGTATATGTATCCTATAGCGAAGACGGGGCACGCGTATATAAAAGCACGTGGGACATTTTTCGCAAAAGGCAGCCACTGGCGACTAAGGACCCGGCGATCCAGTACATCCACGACGCCCGCCCGAATATATGAAAGCACAAGTTCGTGTAAGATGCCCGGAGCCACCTTAAGCTTTGGGATTTAATTAAAGGCTCTGTTGTGGCCTGTATGGGTCAGATGAAATCTTCAATAGCCTGTTGCGTATTTTCACTAGGGCTTCCGTCCTGGATCTCGGTAAGCCTATCTTGACGCCAAGATACCTATTTACATCGCCCGAAGAGGCTCGTCACCAGCAGAAAACAGACTCGGAGTCCCATACCCATCTTTTTCTCTTCCCGTCAAGCAGGAACGAGAAGGTGGCGGACTATTCCGCCCCGTAAGTGGAGGGTTACAACCATTCTCAGCAGAACCACACCGTCTGCAAAGACGAGGTGGCTCACATGTTGCTCTCCTACTGAAACTCCGACTTTACCGGTAATCTGCCCCATGACCTGGTTAAGCACTGCATTAAACACGATCAGTGACGGTGGGTCCTCCTGCCGCGCACAGCGCCGAATGGGAAAACGTTCCCCTATCAACTACATAGTTGACTGGAGGTGCTGTTACACCGAGTCTTGACAAAGCTCCGACAATGCTTTGGCGAAAGTAGCTGTCGAAGGCTTTGGCTAAGCTCACAAACTCCAAACAACGGGTGGACCAAGCCTTTGACCCGATCGATGACTGTCTGGAGGATCAACGGATTCTCCCCATAGCCATCCGTTTTCACGAACCCTTTCTGCCGATAGTTCAGTAAACGCTTGTCGTCAATCCTCCCAAGAGGCCTTCGGGATGAGGATGGTCCCGGCGTCCTGAAAACGTTCCCGAAGATTCGCATCCGCCAGGAAACAATGACCACGGCTAGCGCTCAGTAGTCGTAATCTCAAACGTTCCCTTAGCGTTCTCTCACCCCTCTTGGAAGGGGGTGAAATTAAAGTTGGCAATTCTAGTATTGAAATAGAAAACTGAAGCCATTTGTATCTAAAAATGCTCAAGTTACATATGCTTAATAATACAATATGTAAATTATTTTCTTAATATTCATTTTAGTTTAGAATATATGTACAAAGTTGTTCAAAAATATTTAATTTTTTTAGTATAAAAGGTTGCAAATACACATGACCTCAAGGGTCTATTAATACCTCATATACGTAGATGTTTATTACATTTCTTAGTACGGGTGTTAGGGACCAACCTAAAGGAATTATCTCCTGAAAGTTACCAGTTTCATACATAGTTTTGCGAAAAGTTGGCCTAAAAATTTACTAATTATTATTATTATTATTATGAATTAATAATACTTTTTGTTTAAAATTTTACTATTGTGACTGAAAATAATAAAATATCCAAAACCAAAAGCCAATATTTACTGATTTCTAATTTTTTGAGAGTTACAAAAAATTTTTGTAAGTTAACTTTTTTTAAAAATGTACACAACCTGAAACGTCTTTCAGCACAGGCCTTATGATATAGCTGGTTATCAAAAAATGTAAGAAGAATGTTTCAGTGCTGCGTCTGTATTTATATTTGAATGAAAGAATTAAAATTAATAAATGTTTTTATGTTTTGGCATACTGAAAACCTAAAATATAATCGTAATTCTAATAAAAAATTGAATTCGCCCTAGTTCCACTTTAACTGAAGAAAATTTATTTGTTTCTGAAATTCAAAATTGTTTTTAATTTATTTTATTTATAATAATATATCTCATTTAAACACATTCTTTTGGTATGAATCGCGAAAACTATTGCATTTCTGTTTTTAACATTGTTATAAACTTTAAGTTTCGATAAGTGATCCTTCTGTATGTAGCAAATTTCGCAATGAAGGTCACTGGCTGTTTTGGTAGTTCCCTAACTGTGGGGAGGTGGAGACTATGTCGTAGTCACGTCGCTACACCTTTGTCCATTAGATCAGCGAGATTAAGCGACGTTGTCCGTTCAGTAGTTGTATAGGTCACCATCCTCCGCGTTCGGATGATGTAGCGACCATTGGTTCGGATTCCACGTGAAGCTTTAGGTCCCTTCTATCGCGTAACTTTGGGAATTTTCGGTTATTTAATCTCATTCGTAACGGCAAAGTTGACGATTGTTGGTTCATAGTATATACTTTGAAACCTTATAATACTGACATTTTGTAACCAAATCCAGTCTAGTTGCTATGCAAAAAGACTAACTAATTATTATTAGCATTGTAAGGATACTTTAATTATAATAAAATTATTTAATTATTGACACGGCGTAATATAATTTTGTTTTATATGGCCATACCCGACTTGCACGATATATTTTTGTAATTTACTGCAGCAATAATCGTTTTAAAGATTCAAGAGCACTTAAATTCTCAATACATTGTTTAACCTTGAAAGTATCGACATGGAATCTTTAAATCCAGTTAAGTGACAAAGTTTGTGAAGTTCAAAATTAGTGTGTACGTTTATATTCTGATGAACTTGTTTGATCGATAGTTGTTAATTAGTGTTCTGACATAGGGGCCTAGCTGAATTCGTTACTACGTTGTAATTATATCCCAGAAGAAATGTTTCCATACCATTATTTTTGTATCGTATGAATGAAATTCGATCATCTTGGGAACAATGTTTTTTTTTTTTTAATAAGACTTATTCCAGTGCGTAAGTAATTTGCTTAATTTATATGATTGTCGTAGTGTAATTAAAATGTTGCTTTAAGTTATTATTATTTATTTCAATGGTTATACTTTGTTAATCATTATTGTTAGGTTTTATTAATTTAGTAGATTTCGTCTGAAAATATTAGCATTTTATATTGGTGCATTTTCCTTTGAATACATTTTACGTTGATGTGGACTTTGTACGCGTAATTGAGATTGAGGAACTAAATAAAACAAAATTAGTATTTATTTATTGAATTAATTTTTATCCCTTGTTATTCATGGAATAAAGTTTGTGATATTTGTATCGGTGCAATTTTTACAAGTACAAAGAAATGTGGTATTTTAGAGATATAAACAACGAATAAAAAAAATTTTTGTTCCCTAAAGTATATGTATGGTAATTGTTTCTTTAATAAAGGTTTACAGAAACTAACGAGCATTTCTTAGTCCTTCGGAACAAGTGCATACAAAGTTATTTTCAAACGTTTTTAAACTGTATACAGTTTTTGACATCAACAGTAACGTTGGATCCTTAAGGTTGAGATGGTACCCTGTTTCAAGTGGTGATCCTTTTTTTTTTTGTGTGTGTGTGTGTGTGTGTGTGTGTAATTAACGAGGTTTTTCAGTTAAGAGCTTAACCGCCGTGCCCACCCAATGGGAAATGGGTTCTTAGATGTATACAGGAAAAAATAATGCAAGATGTCTCTGGGATATATTAATTATGCTTCATACGCGTATGAATTTACTTTTATTAAGGGATTTAGTTAGAAATGAATAACAGTCCGCTGAAACTAAAATTAAGGTCTTGAGTAAATCTTCAAAAGCTTTCCATTGCTCATGTTAATTTCTACAACCTTAATTTGCAAAGATTTTGCGCAAACTTCTAGCTTTTCAAATCCCCGGTCCCGCTCCTTTGAGGTTGCCTTAATTGAAGCAGGAATCCATTCTCGGAGTCTTTTGTATGAACAAGTTAGAAGATACCGCAAATGTCGTTTATACATCGCAAATTTCACACGTCACAAGTTGGTCGGTGGCAATTTTTTATTTTTGAATTGTAAAAGCTCGAATAAAAAATTAAAAACTGTCGAGTAGATAGTTTCTTTTATCATCACTTAATGTTTTATTGCAACGGCGCAAGATGGTTTACAGAAAAAGGAAATGCGAGGATGACTATTTATATGGATTAATTCTTTATCAAAGGGGTATACGAAGGTGCGAATTTTAATTTAATCTGCCCTTTGCTTTGTCCGGAGCTATAGGTGCGTCCCTCTATGGCCAATGTGTGAATGCATCTTCTCTGATGTAAGGGCTCTCTGCCTTCGTGAACCATTGGACCCGGCTGATCTGCTTACCATCACCACCTGGCTTTTTTTTCCTCGTATTTGGGACGGGGACTGGGTATAGGTGTATCTCCCCCGTGTGACATTTATTGGCGGTGGGACCGAGTGTGCCCACAATTCGCCTTTTCCTTGTTGGAGTTGGTGGTGGCTGGATGTGCGGGGGGAGGGGGGTGACGTTTGCCTTTTTTTTTTTTTTTTTTTTCCTTTCTATGGCTGCTTCTCGGCTTACGACCACTGCTTCTAATTCTCGGATTACTACTTCTCTTAGCACTCGGGTGGTGGGCAACCAGGCCCTCGAGTCCTCTACCACTGAAAGACCGCATCGTGAAGCGGTCGACCTCCCTCTGGCTGCGAAACACTCGCGTCCTCCTCTTTCTAAGACTTCTCGTACGTCTTATTCCCGCAAGTCTTCTGACCCCTTCGTAGGGGCCGACGACTCTGACTCCACTCGGTTTCTAGTTCTCAGTTCTTCCGCCTTTCCCCCCTCTCCCCCCTCTCATCATAAACCTCAAAAACATCCCACTATGAAACTTAACTTCCCGTTGTGGCAATCCCTGAAAGATGTGGTTCTAGAATGATAGCTCTCTTGTGGTGGAAGTCTCAAGAGCCCAGCACCAGAAGGTTTCGTCGCTCTCGACCCTGGCTTCTGCTCCCCTGGACTGCCTCCCCCACTCTTCCTTTAACACTTGTACGGGTGTAGTTCATGCCCCCGGCCTTTTGGAATATTCAGAGTCGGATCTTCTCACCCGCCTCTCCTCTCAGAAGGTGACCCGTGTTTACCGCTCCCCCACCCCCTCCCGTATGGTTCGGGGGCAAGGATTCCATCTCCCCTATTGATCCTGACTTTTGCTCGTTCCCAGTTACCCGAGAAAATTAGGGCCGGTTATCTTCAATTTCCGGTCCACCGTTATCTCCCCAAACCACGCCGTTGTTTTACTTGCCAGAGGTTCGGACACGTCAGTAAGAAATGCCGAAGTTCCTCCTGGTATTTGTGTTAACTGCGCGTCTCCGACATATGGTTCCTCCTGTTCCAATTCTCCCCGCTGCGCCGACTGTGGAGATGACCACGCCGCCGCCTCTTCTTCCTGTCCCACTTACTTATTCGAGCGTGAGGTCCTGTCAGTCCGGGAATCTGACAAGGTCAGCTTCCAGGAAGCGAGGGCCCGCGTTAGGTCCCGATTCGGGGGTCCAGGCCTTACCTTCGCTCAAACACTGCGTCCTTCCCACCCTGCTACCTCCCGTTCGCCCCGGATTTCGGTCATTTCCGTACCGTCCTCTTCTTCACCCTATCACTCTAGGCCCGATCAGGCTTCATCCACCCGTTCCCCTATCCCGTCCTCTCTATCGACCTTCCAATTCCACTGTCCTGATCTGCTCCACCTCAGTAGCAATTAACCCGCTTACTCACCCTCGTGAAACCATTGCTGCCATTTCAGCATATATATATATATCGAAAACCGCTCCCTTTTCTGGTCCCTCTTCCCCTCCTCGCTCTTCTATTAAACAACCCATCGCCAGCCCCCGGCATTTGGGTCCGTCTGCCAAGCTCAGGTCTCCTCATTTTTTCCAGACTCCCAATAACTTTCCTCACAACTGTCTTTTTTTCATGTCGGAACTGCGCTCGGCGCTGGCTTTTTGCGGCAAGTCTGCTCCCGGCCCCGATGGCATTCATTTTGATATGCTCCGCCAACTACACACTTAGGTTCTTTTTTACCTACTCACCGTCTATAATTGGAGTTGGGTGGAGGGCACCTTTCCTTCCTGTTGGAAGGAGGCAGTAGTGCTCCCCTTTCCTAAGCCCGGTAAGGACCCGACATCTCCCCTTAACTACCAACCAATAGCTATCACTAGCTGCCTCTCGAAACTTCTAGAGAAGATGGTTTCTCGGCGTCTGGTGTGACACGTCGGACGCCACAATTTCTCTTCCACACAGACCGGTTTTCGCAGGGGCTGTAGCACCACTGACATTTTGGTTCAGCTAGAGACTGCGGTCCGTGTGTCCTTTGCAGAGCGGCGTCATCTCTATGCAGTATTTTTTGATTTGGAGAAAGCATATGACACTAGGGCAAATCCACCATCGCCAGGTAAACTTTATCTCTTGGGTTTCTGAGGTCTTCCTTTCTTCATCTCCAACTTGCCTTTTCGCTCATTTCGTGTTCAGGTAGATACTGCCTTCTCTTCTGTACATTCGCAAGAGGAAGAGGTTCCCCAGGGCAGCTTCCTGAGCGTCATCTGCTTTGCTTTGGCAATTGATGATGTGGTGACGGCTCTGCCCTCAGGAATTACAGCCACCCTCTTTGTCGACGACCTTGCCATTTATTGCTCCAGTTCCCGATCCACCTTTCTTGAACGTCTCCTCCAGCGGGCCCTGGATTCGGTCTCCAGATGGGCCACAGATCACAGGTTTCACTTTTCCCCTTTGAAAACGGTGATGATGCATTTTTGTCGTCGCCGTCGCTGCACCGCTGTCCCTTCCCTCTCCCTTTATGGATCGCCGCTTCCTGTAGTCCCGAAACTAGATTTTTAGGTCTCCTCTTTGATTCCCGCCTCTTCTAGGTTCCCCACCTGAAGTCTCTGAAGGCTTCGTGCATTCAGACTTGCACCCTTTTGAAGTTCCTTTCCCATACCGATTGGGGTTCTGACCGTCACATCCTTTGGATCAAGCAATGGTAGAGTCGCCAAAGTAAGTTAAACTATGGCTGTCAGGCCTATTCCTCCGCTTCTGCTTCCGCCCTGCGCATACTGGATGCTATCCGTTCGCTGGGTGTACGCATCAGCACCGGCACATTCCGATCCTCTCCTATTGTGAGTATTTCTGCGAAAAGTGGCCATTTCCCGCTCGATGTCCACCGCACCTTAGAGGGCTTAAAATACCTTTTTCGTGTTCAGCAGTTTCCTTCCAACCCAGTTTACCAATCCCTCTTTGGCCCTTCCACTTCGGCCTACTTTGACCGTCGTCCCCATTCGTACGGTCTACGGATGGCCCCATTTTGTCTTCTTTGGGAGTGGAAGAATAAGTATTTCCTTCTCCTCCCTCTACTTTCACCCGCGGATCCCCCCCTCCGTATCTGTTCCTTCCTCTCTACTGTTGCATGTAGTATAAATGTTTCTCCAAATATTTAATAAGTAGACTACGAAGATTGAGTAAATGAAGTCGCTGGACTCGGTATAATAGAACAAAACTAATAATTTGGTGATGACGTATCTCATCGTGTAAACAATTATCGAAGATTCCCGTTCAAGACAAGAAGAAACATCTGAGTTATCCTCAACAGCAATAGGATTATAATTTTATTTACCATCAAGTGGATTTCTTTATGCTTTTGTTCTGCAATTCGTCATTGATTTCTGTTCTATTTAGATCCCCGAAACGCTGGTTTTCAACCGAGTTTTATGCAATTTTTTATTTTTTTGTCTCATTATCGTCGTCTGCTTTAATTTTGTGCTCATGTGCCTTGCATACTTTGCTCCCGTTATCCCTAAGCCACTACTGCTTGCATTTTCAACCCTAATACTCCATTAAATCTGTTAGACATCTTTTGTCACAGTATTTAGAGTTTACAATTCTGCCTGAATTCTTTCGTAGGTTTTACACAGAGTTTAAGCAAGTCTGGAAGATATATGTGAAATAGTGTCCAAGTATACCCGATTGTCAATTTATTTACATTTGTATACAATTAAACTGTATTGTAATAATAAAAATATTACATATACAGTATATGCATGCATATTTGTATATTTCTGTGAATAAAGACTTGCAGTGAAATGAATTCATACCAGCACCATAAATCAGAGCAGATCTGGAATGCAATTAAAAATTATTATTTAGACTCAATAAGGTTCCTAAGGGGGCCATAAGCCAAAACCGGTTGGGAACCACTGATTTAGAGTACTGAATTGTCTGCTAGTTTACCATATCCATCTGCGTGTGATCTACTAACGTGAATATTATAACGGCAGTTCAAATTGGAAGATAACTTCCTAAGAAAGAAAAGATAATAGTTTAAATGCTTAATAATAAGTGATATCCTTTTCTGGACATTTTAAAGGGTTGGAAAGTTTTTTCAAAGTTGCTGCGGTATTTTTTTTAAATTGAAATTTTCAAGGACTTTTATCTCATATTGAATGTAGCGAGTTAGGAAGAGCTTTCCTTATATGAACAGTCTATATCCAAAAATGTTTGTTTACTACTTTTTATACGCTCTTTATTTAGAACATAATTTCCAAGATATAATAATTACTGGAAATATGTCTTATATTCAGATGTATAGCAATGCACTGTACATGCATGCACATTAAGGGTGTTCAAAATTAGGAAATGTTTGGAAGATGTAGCATACTGTTTTTTACCATTATTTGGCCAAGTGAAGTCGTTTGGTACCATTTTCATCAAAATCGAAATTAGCCTTGTGGTCGCTCAAAGGTCTTAAAGATAACATTTTATTGTAAATGACTGAAACATGCTAACTTTGTGACTAATGGAGATAACCCTATCAACCTGCTCCTCGTTTTGATCCTCTCGACGAAAAAATGTGATTGGGAGCAATTTTAATATCGATATGAGTTAGTTTTCAAGATATTTACCACTAAGATATGTTGTTATTAATGTTTTCATGTATATTTGTAGTATTTTTTCATCCTCATGTAGGACCAGTAAAATGAAAATGAAAAGGTTTATTAGCAGACTATATAGTCCATATGACAAATATTATTAATACAATGACAATTCATATACTAAAGATAGAAATATATACAATTGATTAGAAATAATATTGTAATGTCGAAGTTTAAGAGGAGCTACACACACGTTTTCGTACCAAGAAGTCCATAGCTTTGAGGATAAATGGCAGGACTCATGGATAGCTTGGATGATCGGGTTGGTTGATTTTTTAATTCTTTGCATTAGACTGTATTGAGCACGTCTTGTTACCTCGGGAAGCTCGGGACATTGCGGGTAGCAAACATTTGCGAAGCTGAGCATCTCGGGGGTAATTTATGTAAGAGTCTAAAAGACCTGTTGTACAGCAAATTTAGGGTTCTACCAGAACCTTTTTTATAATTCACCCACAGTTGCTGTCCGTATATATTACTGCAGAAAGTACGAAAGAGTGTCTCTTTAGCTACACTTGTACAGAATCGAAAGTTCCTTATGGTTATATTAGCTTTAGCACACAGGCTTCGAGATTGTTTTCTTATATCCGAGTCATCACTCTAGGAACTGGCAATAGTTTGACCCAAATACTTAAACTCTTGTACTTCCTCAATTACCTCACCATTCATTTTAAACCTTATATCAGCTAGCTGATTACAGCTTTTAGGATGACATTGCATAACCTTAGTTTTTGCAACATTGAAAAGAATATCATGTTTCTGCGAATACTCTTCGCAGACTTTTAGTAGCTGATCCAGACCTTTAACAGACGGACTTATTAACACCATATCATCGGCATAAACTAAGTTATTTATCCTTGTGTTATCTATACAACATCCCACTGTTGCCTCGTTAAGTAGGAGGATAATAAAATGTCCACTCCGGACCCGCCCCTGTGCCGCCTGAAGAACAGGCTCTGGCATTTGCATTTTATTATCCTCCCGGACCCCACTTTTTATTGATAAGCAAATTTAAAAATTATTCTCTACAATTCTATCCTAGTGTTTTCTTCGAGAAGTCGGGATATTTGTTTCAGTGCTGTTCGACAGCCTGCAGTAATCGTTGCCGTTCCTTATGGTTGTCAGTTACTATTGTGGCCTACTCTGTATTCAGCTTGACACCCCTTTCAGCGGCATCGTTTATCACCTTCAGAGTTCTCACGAAATTCTCTGCGACCTGATAATCTGCATCTTGTGGCCAGTCAGCCACGGGTTTCTGTAGCCATTCATCGCTCACATCCAAGCAGCTGACCAAGAAATGAGAATCATGGCCCACATAGTCCGGTATCTCGTTTTCTGCCGTGACACTGATGGTTGTGAAAGTTGGCCTCCCGATCCTGAAGCTGTCTGGTTTCTCAGTTTCAGTCATCTTCGACGCTATTGCTTGCTTCAGTTCGTCTGTGGCTGCAGGATGGTGACTGAACAGAGAGAAGACTACGACTTCCTCCGTCAGATACCACTTATGACGGAAGAATTTCTCGAGAGCGGCGTTGGCCCCCCTTCACGTCTAACTGTCTGAAGCTCATCATGGCCTTGGTAAACCACAGGTCATTGATTGGTACATCCGCTCCCCTGCTTGTTATAACTATAGGCCAATAGCCTTGGCCAGTATTATGTCTAAGGTGTTTGAATATATACTCATTAGTCATTAGTAGACTTGAATGTTACCTGCATACTAGTGATAACCAATTTGGTTTCAAAAAGAAACACAGTACTGACATGTGTGTGTATGTCTTGAAGGAAATGGTCTGTAAATACCAAACTCTAGATGCTAATGTATTTTTGTGTTTCCTGAGTGCCTCTAAGGCAATGTAAGGCATTTCATCGTGTTAATCATGACAAATTATTCATGAAACTTGTAAATCGTAATGTACCTGGTTACTTGGTCCGTATATTAATATCCTGGTATAATCACCAGACAATGATTGTAAGATGAGGTGGTGTTAATTCAGAACCATTCTCTGTGACCAATGGTGTCAGGCAGGGAGGGATATTATCCCCCTACTTATTCAATGTTTATATGGATAATCTATCTGTTGTGCTAAACACCTGTAAAATAGGCTACTATATTGGTACAATGATTGTTAATCATCTGATGTATGCAGATGATCTAGTTCTTATTTCTCCATCTGTAAAAGGGCTTAGCACACTTTTGAACGTGTGTGAAAGGTATGGGAAGGTTAACGACATAAAATATAATCCTGCTAAAAGTCATATGATTATGAGGGCCAAGGCCTACAAATATATAAAATTTCCTGAATTTCAATTGAATGGTATGGTGCTGTCAGAAGTGACCCAGACTAAGTATATTGGGCACATACTAACTGATAGTCTTTCAGATGACTGTGATATTGTAAGGCAATGTAGACAATTATATGCTCAGAGAAATTCTTTGGTTAGAAAATTTCATGTGTGTACATTAGGTGTTAAGTTGATTTTGTTCAAAACATTTTGTACTCCAATGTATACAGACAGCTCATTTGTAGTGGAACTACAGGATGTATGATTTGAGAAAATTATATGTTGCATATAATAATACATTTAGAAGTTTATTAAGAACTCCAAAATTTAAAAATGGTGCTCCTTCTAGTGTCAGTATGCTGTTTGTAGTCAATAAGGTGCCTAACTGTGCCAGTGTTATTCGCAATTTTGTATTTAGATTTATCACTAGGCTCGGTGAGTCAGTCATTAAGATAATAGAAGCCATGATTAGTGGATTGGTCTCCGATATATTTTATAAATCTCAAATCTGGAAGCATTGGTGTGGGCAATTGTATGTTCATTATGCACACAGATTCACTGGCCTATTTAGTCAGTGCTCCAGACAACTATCTCTTAATCTTCTATGGACCTCTTGTATAATGTTTGCACCTGTTGAGTCTGAAATAAAGCGTTTGTTTATTTGTTTGTTTGTTTGTTTCAACTAGTATGGCATGTAAAACAACTGAATGAAAGTATTCAGTCTTCTCAGCTTCATTAGGAGCCTTTCATCATAATGTTACTGCTCCGCCCACATGAGCGTCTTCTGGTCGTAGAGAACCTTGCCCATCCAATGGGCGTGGTGCGTTGGACCAGGTTCTCTCTTATGGTAACCTCAAGGAGGCACCTCCCCTAGGAAGATCAGTGCGTTATCTACACATTTTCTGTAGTCGTCCCGAGGCAACTTCTTTCCCGTTGTATAAAGCACTTCAATCAGGTCTTTCTTTGCCTCTTCTGCACATTTCAGAAGCCACGGGTCCGAGAGTTGAAGTGTTTGCATGGCACTCCATAGACACTAATCTGCCGCATCAGACTTGAACTGATGGAATATGCAAAGGTGGGCAGTTGCGGCGCAACTTGCGGCGCAACATTTTTGGTTGCGCTTGCGCTTGCGCGTGCGGCGCAACTATTTCAGCAGAGTTGCGGTTGCGGTTGCGGCGCTACAAAAATTGTTGCGCGTGCCCACCACTGGGAATATGGTGTTTTCAGGAGCGCTGGTCTTTCCGAACAAGGTCTCCCACACACTACTAAGAACAATTTCCAAAACATGGTGCCCGCAGCCTAGGTAGAACACTTTATTCTCAGTGAATTCCTCGATGTATTTAGTGACTCCACTCTTCCAGCTACTGTTACTCGCGGTTGTATCAAAAACGAGAGCTTCACTTTCTCTTTCACCTCTCACATTTGCAGCATCTCTACAATTGCTTTCGCTTGAGCTTTCCCAGTAGCCTGTGGTAGTCTCTGAACACCAAGAAGTTTACCCTTGAAAAATTTGGGAGTGGGACCTGAGACAAGTATAGCAAGTGCTTCATGGGCATCACTGTACCTGTCCTTAGTCAACTTACCGTCCCAACGTAGTGTAACGAACTCAGGAGGGTTCTGTCGAACCTAATCCAGAATTTCTAGCGAAATATAATGTTTGTTTGCCATGCGCTCACGACGTGTAGTGCATCGGGACAAGCTGAAGTTAGACAAGCTGGCGCCATACACCTTTAGAACTGTAGCTACTATCATGGTTGCCTCATTATCGTTCATTTTGATCCTCTCAAATGTCGATGTCAGCTCGGGGTCCTGCATGATACGTTTTGGTGCTTTCAGTACCGTACCATGAACTGCGGCCTTGTTGATGGTTCTGGTGAGAAATCGGTGCTCTCAGGCTCTCCGTGGTCCTCTGTCTCACTGTCATCTGACAGGGCGCCGATTTCCTCATCTTCTGGAGTTGCTGATGCGCTACTCTGAGCTGATGCAGTTCGCATTGCTGCGTTCTATTTCTGGAGTGTCCTCAATGTCTGAAGCTTTTTCTTATCAGCGAAGCTTTTATCGTTGCTACTAAGTGTTGCTTCTCGTCCATCGCTCTGGTCCAGATAAAAGCTTGTGTCTTTCCTTTTATCATCAGTCGTGAGAAGCCTATTCATTAGGACTTCCTCGATAGCATCAGGGGCTCCAATATCCCAGAGCTTATTGAGTTTATCTGCAAAGATGTCCCGTTTATTGTCTGGGTCACTCTCTCTTTTCTTATTCTTGTCCAACAGCCTCCACTCACGCCACAAAGTTTGCAGCTTCGCTACGCAGTTATGCGGCCGAATGGTCTTTATACATGCTATGTTCCAGAAGGTCAATACATTGTCTACAGTTATTTTAAAAGTTTCGTTCCTGTTCAGTGATGGGCTTTGATTTACATGGAAGAAAAACTGGAGCACTCGTCGTGCTGTAGGCAACCTTGTGTCAATATAGAGGAGGACGGCTGACCTACAAGGAAATGATTTTTTTCATTCCTTGGAACTGGTACAGATGGTGACACTTTGGCATTTTTACGAGGATGTTCTTCAGGCGTCTGAAGTCATTTACCACTACGGGTTGTCACTGGTTCAGGATCCATCTCAGCTTGAGGAAGTTGCGCAGGACGTAGATCGTTTATTAGGATGTCTGGAAAAGAGGTATTATATTACATGCTGGCCAGTTGACATATGGTATCTACATACAAAAGAAATTGATCAATATCATATCATTTCATTCCAATTGTGCACAGCGACTTACACCAAATGAAATTAAATATTTGAACACAGAAATTATTACGGACGTATTCCTGAATCACTACAAAACTGCATAACTATGACAATTGACATATATTGATGTCAAATATCTTGAAAACCGTAACCGGGTCCGACATCAAAATTGTTTCAATCGCATTTCCTCGTCGAGAGGATCAAAACGAGTGGCAGGTCGATAGGGTTATCTCCATTAGTTACAAAGTTAGCATGCGTCAGTTATTTAAGGTAAAATGCTATCTTTAAGCTCTTTGAGAGCGACCCCTAGGCTAATTTCGATTTTGATGAAAATGGTACCAAAAGACTTTACTTGGACAAATAATGGGGAAAAAAACACAGTATGCTATATTTTTCAAACATTTCCTAATTTTGAACCCTCTTAATGTACATATTAATGTTTTATTTTTTATTTCCTTTAGTCATCGTGTTTAGTTTGTTTGTTTTTAATGTATTATTGTTTGATTTATCTTATCACTTATTACCTTCAAGTATATTGTACTATGTTATGGGATTTATATCCTGCCAATAAAGCTTATTATCATCATAATGTACTGTAGTTTAAACTGGAGTTAGTCTTTCGCCTAACCCTGGGGAGCAGCCAGGAAGGTTGTCTTGACATAAGGGATTTCACAGTTGTTTAAAGTTTATCAACACTAAGATTCTAAGACTGACCAAATTCTTCAGTCATTAGCTACAGTAAAACAGCAAAAGTACCATACCCCTGCTGGATCTTGAGGAAGTTAACATCACTGGACATGAAAAATGATTTAATAATTCTTTTGGCTTATATACTTCAAATAAAATAAGTAGTTGGATCTTTTCCTTTATAGCACCCCTGTTTTCTTTTCTTTTATAGCATCCCCCATAAAATAAATGCCCGGTTAGGTCAACTGTACGCCCTTAACCTAACCATTTGTCAAGGGCGCACAGTTGACTTAACTGGGCATTCAATAATTGTTGGATATTATTGGATTCTGGCCACCGGAGATTTGAATACATTATTTTATATTTAGAATTTTTTTTTTCATTTTTATTGTCCGTGTCAAAATTGTTACGAAGTGAAAAGAAGAAATTGGGGGTGCTACAAAGGAAAAGATCCAAGTAGTTTTCTGTTAATTACCAAGTTTACAAGCGGATGTACAATCGTACAATCAAACGAGCAGCATACCATTCTAGTTTCAAATTTTGGTAAAAAATCCATCTTGGTAATTTTAGCATCGCATTATTGAAACACTCCGAATTCTAAAACCGCACCAAAGCTCGCAATGTTACATAATAATCTTGGCCTATCGTGTAACCAGTTCAGTGGGAAGTTACAATTCTAGAGCATGTATGTATGTGTGTGTGTATTTATATGTGCATGCGTACATATTTACACAGTATATGTATGTACAGTATTTGGTATTGAATGTAGTGTGTATCTCATTTACTTAAAATGTGTTATTAATTTTAAATCTAAAACTTGCATAATGGTCACTTATTATATTTATAGTGAATTTGCAAGATCTTCAAATATTATTACACTTTTTACTTAATGTTTCCCAACAAATTCCAATACATTTTTTTATATAATGTTTATGCTCATTGACTGATGTTTTGTTTTATTCTTTTGTTTTTTGTTTTGCTCGGTAGCTCACTGGTTCTGATGTCTAGGTGGTGGGGCTCGGAGTTCGCTCCCAGCAGCTGACAGCGGGTTGGGTTGGGCCGGCTACTCACCCTGTTTCTGCTCGGGATCAGGTGACCCTCGGGGCACACCACCCCAACGTAATTGAGAAAATGAGCTCCTAGAATATTTATTCTTTCATTAATTTATCAGATTATCCTACTTAATAATAATAATAAGGTATTACATTATGAAGTTATTTATACACAGTATTCATAAAAGAAGGATATTATCATAAAAGATAAATGACTTGCTTGTTCGTTCGTTAATTAAAGCAGAACTTTAGGTTTGATGTTTTTTCAATGAATTTTGTATCCCTAAAAACCATAATTGTGTGTCATTTCATGACACCTGATAATTACTTGGGTGATTTTGGTTGTAGAAAAAATCGATTAGGATATAAAAAGACTGATTCAATCTGGCAAAATAGTTGCACAATTAAATCTGTTCGTTAGCTTTATTTCTATGTTCATACAAAGGAGAGAGAGAGAGAAAGAGGGGTTGTTCCGTTTTAAATCTGTTTAACAGAAGGGAGTCAAATACATTACGTGCGGTGGGCTCGTCACGGCAACCCCCTCCTCCTTTCTCAGATTGGTTTGGGACAATCCATGGCTGGGTTGAGAGGGGTTTACTGTACATGGTGTTCGAAAAGTCCCGTCACTCCCTACAAAATGTACATATTGTAATACCAATTTTATTTTTGTGATTAATTGAATTTATATGTGATTCATTGACATTTTTTCCTTTTCCAGGTATTAGAACTGTGTGTGAACAATGGCAGACCAGTTCACTTACACTCTGGAGGAAAGGATTGTGATGAGCACATGGGCCCATGAAAGGTCACATACTGGCAAAACGATGCATGATATCCAGAATGATTTCAACACAAGATTCAATAAGGATGCACCACCAAACAAGACTGTATTATGCTGGGAGAAAAAGCTGTTTGAAACTGGCTCCATCAAGGACAGACCATGGTCGGGAAGACCAACAACGCAAGCAGAACAATGTGTAGGTGTGATTGCATCGGTGGCTCGTTCACCGAAAAAATCACTTCGGAAACGATCAGAAGAACTTGCAGTTCCCATGTTCATAATGAGAGACCACATGACAAAAGATCTCGGCATGAAACCATACCACCCGCCATACATTATGGGATTTCGTCAAGCAGAACGTATCCCGGGTGCGTTATCGCACAACAGAGGAACTGAACCACGCTGTTCGAGATGCATTTGGTGCAATCACTCCAGCAATGTTGCGTCGATTCTCCCACCGCACATAGAGGCGCATAATCCTTTGTTACGAAAATGATGGTGCACATACAGATATTCTTGGTTAGTAATTATAATTAGTAACTATTTATTGTAATTAAAGTAATTGTTGCTAATGACTTGTTTCTTAAATTACACCTACCATATATAAATACAATCACACAAAAATATAATTAAATTATTACAATATGTACATTTTGTAGGGGGTAACGGAACTTTTTGAACACCCTGTAGATTGTGACTCGCAGACAAATACGCCTCCGAACCGAAACGTCATCAATCTTCAGCTGCGTAGTCTACCAACAAAACGATTAGACGAAATAGTAAATTTTGTTTATTTTTAAAGCTTAGTTCTTAGTTTTGTATGTAACTAGTGACTTTGGTTTTCAAATATATACAGTATATGTTAATTAAAAGGTCTTACCTTATGTTAGTGAATATAACATTTTAAAGTTTAAATGTACCAATGAGGTCCAAACTGTGGGATGGTTCTGGCGTTTTAAAAATTCTTAAGTTTTCACTGTTTCCTAGCTAAACTACTCATTTCTCATCTTCGGCCCCTTAAAAGATGTTTATCCTTATTAAATTTCATGTCAATTGATACAAATTACAATTTCCTACGTGAATGTCTTCCAATTGTAGAGCTTATCAAACCTACGCCTAAGAAAGGTCTGATCCTCTTCAAAGTTAATTTCTCTCCAGGAAGGTGGCACGCTGTATCAAGAGGAACCAAAGCGGTTGCTAAATATGCATCGTCAAGTGAGCGCATCATATAAATGTGAAAAATTGCACTTTTGTTAAACAGCTCTAATTCAGGAAATTCGACAACTTTTTTATATTAACCCTTCTACAGAGAAGTTATAAATGTCCTATTGTGTCAAAAACTCGCATATTTGTCAAGCAAAATATTTTTAATTACATAATAGGCCAAACTTTTTTTGAGAGAAATTAACTTTGGAGAGGCCCCAACCAGCGTGCGGAAGTCAGTTGTTTTCACATTGGATCAGTAATTTTTCATAAGATAGCTGGTCTGAGTGACCAGCGATGTTTCAACTTAAAACACTCGGACCAGCTGTCTTATGACATGCTTTGCAATTGGAATAACTTCACGTAGAAAGTCTAATTGGTATCAATCGACAATAAATTTAATAAGGAAAAACATCTTTTAAGAGGCTTAAGATAAGAAATCTGTGGTTTATCTAGGAAAACGGCAAAAACTAAGAATTTTAAAAAAGCCAAAACCGCCTTACAGTTCGGGCCTCGTTGGGACAATTAAATGTAAGTATTTAAAATGATATATTCACTAACATAAGATAAGACATTAAACTAGCAAATATTTGAGAACTAAAGTCACTCGTTAATTATGAAACTAAAAGTCAACCTTTAAAAATACACAATTCGCTGTTTCTTCCACCCATTTTCTTTATCTGCATTTCAAGATTGATGACGTAATTGGTGACGATGTTTATCAGCAAAAATACACAACTGAGATAGTTCATTCTTCGAAGTTTTTTTTCGATGATCACGAAATACATAATTTTATTTATATACAGGATGGTCAAAAGTCAGGACACATAGGGGAAATTGATTTATATTAATACAGGTGAGCGTCAGCAATCTGGCGTTCCTACGTCCAGCAACTCCCAAAGGAGCAAGTGCAGTTTACGTCCCCCTGTAGTGCTTAGTGTAGTTTACGTTCCCCTACACCATCCTAGTGTAGTTTATGTTCCCCTACATTATCCTAGTGTAGTTTGCGTTCCCAAACTTTGTCCGCGTATACATAATCAAATAAAACGTTAACACTAACAAAAATATTACGACTTAACCTAACCAATCGTCAATTTATATATATATATATATATATATCAGTGGCGACTCCAGCTCTTCAAGACTACTCGGGCTCTTTTTAAATTTTCAAGTCTAAATATGAGCCGACATTTAAATGCATGACAATAACTTAAGATAATCAATAAAATAAATAAATACATACCTCGGTAAAAAAATTATTTGAATTTTATTTACTTGAACATAAAGTCCAAGCGTCTTGGTTTTAAAGCAAATTCCTTTAATATTTGGTCATGTAATTCCTTTTTGCTTTCTAAATCAATAAGTATTTCTTTTTCAATTGAAATCGTAGCCAGGGACGAGAGCCGTTCTTGAGCCATTGTGTTTCTTAAATATGATCTAATTCGATCAAGAACAGAGAAACTTCTTTCATTTGAGACAGAAGTTACAGGTATGGTAAGGAGCTGAATCAGAATACTTATAATATTAAAAATAAATCAGATTATTTAAGAAAAGCGAACAACCTCACATTGCGGCAAAAAACCAAACTGCACCGCCGCCCAAGGCAGTTGAAGGCACGCTTATCGAAATGAAAAAGTTACCATGTATTGCCAGAATTAAAAATTGTGCCTCTACAAGGCCGAAGGATATAAGCCCGAGTTGAAATGTTTTTTTCTTTATAAAAAAAATTAATAGGAGGAAAAACGTATTTTATTTAATGAGAATTAGAAGGACTATTATGTAACTGTATGCAAGCAAATAATTATAAAGAACTTTAAATATACGATATTACTTATACTTTCTCAGGCGTAATGTCTTGCGCCCGAGTAAAGGATCTTGAAAGATTACACGAAAACTTAATGTGTCAATATAGTTTTTTTTATAGGTAGTAAGGGTATCTAAATGAGCTCAAAATTTGCTTGCGTGTCGAAGGCTAGACAGAAAAATAGTAGCATACTACCAGCCAAAAACCATTTTTAAATTTGTATTTAAAACTTTTTTTTTAAACTTAAATCTATAAATACACAATTTTATCTCTCATGCTTCTCCTTGACCCTTGCCTCTCGGGCTCAGCCCGAGAAGCCCGAGTGCAGGAGTCGCCACTGATATATATATATATATATATATATATATATATATTGACGATTGGTTAGGTTAATTCATAATATTGGCGCACCTAAAGAAAAAGCACCCCCTGTGTAATTTCTTTATTTATGGTCAGATTTTTATGAAATTTTCAATATAGAGGTTTTCAAATACTAACCGGGCCTTCAATGTTATTCCGATGTCCGCCATTAAAGGCCCGGTTAGGTCAACTGTATGCCCGGTTTTTTTTTGTTTTTAGAAAACATTTTTAAAAAAATTTCAATTTTTTTTTCAAAAATGGTGTGCATTATTCAGATGTCCGCCTTGAAAACCTCTATAGTGAAAATTTCATAAAAATCCTAGTGTAGTTTACGTCCCCCCAACTTTGACCTAGTGTAGTTTGTCCCCCCTTTTGCGTCAGGGGGACGTAAACTACACTTGATCCCTCCCAAAATTCGGCAAAATTTCAAAAAGCAGTGAAAAATTCATATTTTCACCACTACAGCAATTTTCTACAAAACCCAGCACCGCGTGTTTCTGAGACTTACCGCATTGTCGTTCCAGCGCTGCTGTAGCGCACGCCGGCAGTCGCATACTTTGTTCGCGCTTTGACCGTTCTTTCTGTGCTTAAAATATCTTCCAAGAATAAATTTACATATAATGTGCAAATGATCTATAATTTTAGCAAAGTAATGCGATTTTCATTTTCATATTGTGTGCACGTGATCGTTTCGTGACTTCACTCACAGTTCAGTTAAGCATAGAGCAGACTTTACATGCCTCACGGAAACTCATCTAAAGGACTTCCAGGCGAACTGTGAAAACTGAGTTTTGTGTTGACAAAAAAGAAATACAAATTGACAACGATAACATACTCACAGCCGACAGAACAGTGAGGCGTAAAGGAGGATGTGCTATTTACACACGCGAAAGGCATATGGCAGAAATGACTAAGTACCTCAAACAGCTACGTAGAATGTGTAGCAGCAAAAGTTGAAAAATTAAATATGGTACTAATTGTAATGTACAGACCCCCAAACACGCCAACCTCAAAATTTTCAGATTCCATTACAGAGGTAAGGAACTGGGTAAAAGATCTACACTCTCCAACCCCAAATATTTTTTCTGTGGTGATTTTAATTTTCCATTCATGAAATATAAGAGGATAGGAAAAAATATGTATACACCAGGACAAGGGGGGTACACGGGAAGACCAGGAGCAGGTAAAAATGCTACTAGTTCTAGCTGATGAATTTATGTTAACACAAGAAATAACAGAAAACACAAGAAAAACAACTGCCTATATTTGGTATTCACAAACAACAGCAAGCTAATTGATAATGTAGAAATATCCCCAACTATAATATCGGACCACAACATTATTGAAATAACAACCAATATAAAAGCAACAGGAAAGGAAAGAACATGAACAACAGCAAAAAGCAAATTCGAAATTTTTTATTTTCACTCCAAAGCTATAAACTGGGAAGATGTTGCATCCAGCATGGAAGTAATAGATTGGAGAACCATTTCGAGGCCAAGACAATGGAAGAGATGCTAATGACTTTAGAGGAGAAGATGCTGGAAATTGTGGAAAGACATGTCCCAAAAATACAACAAAGAGGAAAGAGAAGCAGGTTCGAGAGACAAAAGAGGTCATTGTTCCGAAAGATAAAAAGAGTGACTGCAAAATTAAGTAACTAAAGATAACATCAGAAAAATATTAAATGATAAACTGCAGAGTATCGATGATGTCATAGAGGAACTAATTGAGAAGCAGACAGAAAAAGACGACGACTATGCTATAGAAGCGATAAAGGTTAACTCAAAGTACTTCTATAATTTTGCAAAAAGGAAGTCGAAAAACCATGCGACTATCGCTTTGAAAAACAAGAACAGTGCTTTATTTGATGATCTAACAGAAGTATCTGAAATATTAAGAGCTCAGAGTACGAATCATCTTTCAGTATCCCAAACAATGACAAACTGATATGCGATAGAAACGCGTTCTTTGAAGAAGAACTACAAAGGGAAAGTATAACGGACTTCGACTTTACGACATATGATATTACACAAGCTACAGGGGAACTAAAAACACACTCAGCGGCAGGACCGGATAAGTGGAATGCCACACTGATCAAAAACTGCAAGAATGCAATCGCTGAGCCCCTATATTGCATATGGAGACGATCACTAGACACGGGAGAAATACGGGCATCCTGAAAAGCGCGAACATAGTCCCAATATATAAAGGAGAAAATCGATCAGAGGCCAAAAACTATAGGCCAATGTCGCTTATATCTCATCTCACTAAAATATCTGAAAGAATAGTTTGACTGAAAATCTATGACTTTTTGGAAACTCAGAAAAAATTCAATGATAACGAACATGGATTTCGGTCAGGCAGATCATGCCTATCACAACTAATGGAACACAATAACAACATTATTGATGCACTTGAAAGTAATGAAAACTATGATGTAATATACACAGACTTTGCCAAAGCGTTCGACAAGTGTGACCATGGAATCATAATACATAAACTGAAATATATAGGAATAACAGGAAAAGTAGGGAAATGGATATATAATTTCCTAAGTGAGCGGCGGCAAGTCGTTACAGTACAGGGAGTATCTTCATTAGAATCAGAGGTCTTCAGTTCAGTACCACAAGGAACAGTATTAGCTCCACTACTCTTCATATTCATGCTGACTGACATAGATGAGGATGTTACCAGAGACAGCACAGTAACGTCCTTTGCTAATGACACAAAGATCAGTAGAAAAATAAGAAACCCAGAAGATATAGGATCTCTACAAACCAACGGAAGACAACAAATGAAGTTTAACACTGAGAAATTTCAGCTGCTCCGGTACGGAAAAAGAGAAGACCTAAAATCCATGGAATATTATACCCCAAATGGAAAGGAAATTCAGAGAAATTCTAGAGCAAAAGATTTAGGGATTGTAATGAGTGATGATGCGAAATTTGAAACACAAAATGAGATAGCAGTAAACAGAGCAAAGAGAATAACTGGGTAGATACTGAGAACCTTTAAACGAAGGGATAGGAATATAATGAATCATCTACTGAAAACACTTATCATACAAAAATTGGAATACTGCTCGGTCCTAACATGCTCATATATAAAAAGACATTAGACAGCTAAAAGGGATTCAGAGAAGCTTCACAGCCAAGATCAAGGGGTGCAAAGAACTAAATTACTGGGAAAGGTCAGGCGAACTAAACCCATATTCACTGGAAAGGAGGAGAGAGAGGTACACTATTATTTACACTTGGAAAATAATGGAGAAACTAGTCCCTAATCTTACTCTGAACCCTGTAACTCCCCAAACAACGGTGGAAAGCAGAAAAGGAAGACTGTGTCGTGTTTCCAAATTAAAGGCTAGACAGGGAACATCCTTAACTCTGAAAGAAAATAGTTTTGTTGTGAGAGGACCAAAACTGTTTAATCAGCTGCCCAAAGACCTAAGGAACACGAATGGTGTTGCAGTGGACATCTTGAAAAGATGATTAGACGCCTGGCTCAGAACAATCCCCGATGAGCCGGGCGTACCTGGCTATGTGAGGTGGAGAGTACAAGAAACCAACTCACTACTTCACCAGGCCAACTCGAGGGGAGGGGCGACAAGCTTCACCTTCGCGAAATGAGGAATAATCGCGCGGAACCTTTGAAAGGTTGAAAGGTGTATATAAAGGAAAATCCAAAATACTTCTATAGCTATGCGAAAAGGAAAACAAAAACGCGCGCCGCTATCGGGCCCTTAAAAGGAAAAGAAATACTGTAATGAACTAACCGATGATCTAAAAGAAATATCCGAAACATTGAGAGCCCAGTATGAATCCGTCTTCAGTACCCCAAAAATAACAAAGCGATACCTGACATGGATGCATTCTTTGAAGAGAAATTGCAAGGAGAGTGTATAACAGACTTACCCCAGAAGATGTAGCAAGAGCTATATGACAAATGAAACCACATTCAGCTGCAGGTCCGGACAACTGGAACGCATTATTAATTAAAAACTGTAAAAATGAAATAGCTTAATCCTTATACTGGATATTGAGAAGATCCCTAGACACTGAAGAAATGAGACTGCATATTATCCTCCAGATAGATAGGAAATTCAGAGAAGCACGAAAACGATCGATTTGTGGGTAGATTATGGTGTACCTCTCTTCTTCTTCTTTCCAGGGAGTACATATTTTATGTAGTCTTTCCCAGTAGTTGAGCTCTTTGCAGCCATCATTCTTTGCTGTGAAGGGTCTCTCTCTCTCTTCTAGTCTATTAGTTTCTTCCTTTTTATATGGGAACGTCATATACATAAACAATTTTGCATCATCGGTTATTGTGGCCGATGATGCAAAATTCGAAACACAAAATCAGAGAGCGATAAATAAAAAAAAAAAAAGTTGCGGGACAGGTACTAAGAACGTTCAAAAGAAGGGACAAGACAGTAATGATTCCCCTGCTAAAAACACTGATTGTACCAAAACTTGAATACTACTCATCAATCTTGACGTCCCCATATAATAAAAACAGACTAGAAGAGAGACGGACACTTCACAGCAAAGAATGATGGTTGCAAAGAGCTCAACTACTGGGAAAGACTACGTAAACTAAATTGTACTCCCTGGAAAGAAGAAGAGAGGTACACCATAATCTACCTATGGAAAATGATCGAAAAATTGGCACCAAATCTCAAACTACACCCAATTACCATTCAAACAACGCTGGAAAATAGGAATGGCAGAATGTGTAGTGTTCCCAATTAAAGGCCCGGCAAGGGACCTCTTCAACAATGAAGGAAAATAGCTTGGTTGTCAGAGGGCCAAGACTTTTTAACCAGCTTCCAAAGAACCTCAGAAACGTTACAGGGGTCAAAGTTGAAATCTTCAAGAGAAAACTAGATGCCTGGCTCAGGACGGTACCAGATGAGCAGGGTGTATCTGGCTATGTGCGGTGAACAGCGCAAGAAAGCAACTCGCTCCTCCACCAAGCCAGGTCTAGAGGCGGGGCCACCAGCTTAACCTTCGTGTGAAGAGAGACCAACACACGGAACGTCAACGAGGTAACCCTATATAATCAACTCTTATAATATTATATATACTGTATATACATATGAAGAAATAACAGGATCAACACAGTGGTGAACATTTCATAAATTTATTTAGTAATTGTAATATTATTTTGCAGGTTTATGATGACTATAAGCACAAATGATTTTACTTGGGTATAACATTCTAATATTCAATTCACTTAAAATGATGAATCTGACGATGTCTAAATTAAACTGATGAGATGTGACATACTTTATTATATCAAGGTAATGATATTTTCTTTGATGTAATTAATCCTAATCTGTAGTATAAACAATTCATATAAATATCCTATGTTTACTATATCTATACATATTATTATAACTTGTGTTATTGATTATATATTTTGTGTACCATAACTATATTGTTGTTATTTATAGTAACAGGAATGTTGTTAAATTAAGTTGATTAAAGCCTAAGAAAAGGAGAGCGTTTCATTTCAATTTAATCAACTTAATTTCAAGATCAGAGGATATGGACAAGTTTCTGAAGCTGGAAAAATTTGATGCCGATCCCTCATCCTCAAGTTCGTTTCGTCTCTGGAGTCACTGGTTCAAGACATTTCAGAACTTCCTGGCCGCTTTACCTTCTGATCTTCAGACTCAGAAGCTAAGTTTGCTCGTAAACCATGTATCTCCTTTAGTATATGAGTACATAGTTGATTGTACTACCTATGAAGATGCTATAAAGTTGCTCAATGAACTTTATATAAAACCGAAAAATGAAACGTTTGCTCGTCACCTATTAGCCACCCGTCGTCAGGAGAGAGTGTTTGGACCATTACATGAATGCATTAAAGCATTAAAGCATCTGAGTAAAGACTAACTTTCAATCGGTCTCTGCAAATCAATACAGAGATGAATATATAAGAGATGCTTTTATAAACGGTTTGAATACTCCTTTCATTAGACAACGATTGCTTGAAAACAAATCTCTCAGTTTACAGATCGTTTTGATCAAGCTCGCAGCCTTGAGTTGGCTCAGATTCAGTCTGATACTTATATGCGTTCTAATGCTCCTCTAAATTCGGTTAATTGTGAAACTGAAACAATTACAATAGAAAACCATGAGGCTAAACAAGGTGCTAAAGAAACTCTTTGCGGGAGTCTTCTACTGCTGCAGCAAGGTCTCGTAAATGTTTTTGTGGGAGTAATGTGCATCCGAAAGCTAAATGTCCTGCAAGAGATAGTTTGTGTCATAAATGTGGTATTAAAGGCCATTTCACCAGAGTTTGTCGCTCTAATTCAAAAGTTTCTGCTTCTGTTCTCTATCAGGCTCTATTTCTCATTCTCTGAAAGAGGCAATTCTTACTATTTTAGCTAATGGTTTGTCTTTGTAGGCGCTAGTGGATACAGGTAGTACCGAAATTTTTATTGATATAAATATTGTAAAAGAAAACAAATGGGAGGTATATCCTTGTAAAAGTCAAGTGTCAATGGCTAATACTTCTCGTGTAACTAAAGTTGATGAGTTTTGTTGTATAGATTTAACATTCAAGGATCGTACCTATAAAAATGTTAAGTTATCACTTCTGCCTAATCTATGTACTAATGTTATTCTTGGCCATGATTTTTTGTCTAGACATGAATCAGTTGAGATACCTTTTGGTGGAAGAGAACCTTCCTTAACTGTGTGTAACCTTGCAGCAGCCGAGGTGGAACCTCGGTCTTTATTTCATAATTTAAGCCCTGAGTGGAAACCCATTGCTATTAAGTCACGCCGATATTGTCAGGCAAATATGAGTTTTATTTCGTCCGAAGTAGATCGCCTTCTTAAGGAAAGCATTATCGAACCCAGTCGAAGTCCTTGGCGGGCACAAGTTTTAGTTGTAGCCAATGAATCTCATAAATGCCTAGTTATCGATTATTCTCAAACAGTAAATAGATACACGCAGTTGGACGCTTATCCTCTGCCTAATATAAATGAAATGGTGGGCGAAATTGCACAATATAGTATCTTTAGTACAATAGATCTTAAGAGCGCCTATCATTTGATCCCTATCAAGGAGGAGGATAGGCCATACACTGCTTTCGAAGCCTGTGGCCAGCTGTTTCATTTCAATAGAATCCCGTTTGGTGTAACAAACGGCGTAGCCTGTTTTCAGAGAGTAATCTACAGATCTACAGAAGTTAAGGCTAACAAAGACCCTAAGATCCACTTTAAGGTTAGCCCGAGAGAAAGGAAAAAGTAGGGAGTTAAGAGAAGAGAATAAGGGATTAAGTAAGTAGCAACACCTATCACTCGTGGGTTAACATTCATTCAGAAAGAGAGAAAAAAGACTCACCATCATCATCCGCCGGCAGTGACGTGCACAGACTTTCAGAAGGGCAGGGGCTCAGTTGAAAAAAGGGCACTCCCCTAACATTTTTAAAAATGAAATGCGCAATGCCATATAGGCTATATATATGTATACACACAAAGAAAAATTTTAAAATTGTATGTGGTAAATTTTTTGCGGAAAAATTGCATCGTTTTATAAATAATCTAGGTATTTTTATTCGCTTTTAATGAAAATTGTATTGTTTTTAAAAATCAATTTCATATTAAAAATGAAAAGGTTATGATATGTTGTTTAATAAATCATTTATTAATTTAATGAAATTCATGCCAGTACTAAAACCCAAAATCCATCGTTTGACACACTGGTGTACTGATGGGCCTAGCCTAGTAGGCCTAAGACTAAGTAAGGGACGTGGACGTTTTTACCAACTTTACGAGTAATGTCATACAATATTTTTGGAGTAATGTCACACTGCTTTGGATTCCAACTTACCATAATTATCAGTGAGAAATCACTAGTTAGCTTAGGTTAACGTAAAATAAACAAACAGTAAACAATACACCCACATACCCGAGAGACGCAATCAACAGTGAACAGCTGCAGTCAGTGTTACCACTAGGGACGCCCTCCCTGATTGACAAAATAATAGTAACGGTATGTTAAGTTTATTATTCTAATAAAAAAATCATAGATCAAAGTAATTCCAGTTTTGAAAATCTGTTGAAGTAGCAGTAACTAAATAAAAATATAACTAATTGATTCAAATTTATGTCGAATCAATATATTTATGAATTTTGACTAAAAGGGCACTTTTGATATGAAGAAGAAAAAGGGCAGGGGCTCAAGCACCCCAAGCCCCCCCCTGTGCACGTGCCTGTCGGACCGCCGGCCACTGCCGACAAGTCAGAAAAATAGTCGGAGAGAATAGGAAAGATTGCAGAACGGTCCTCTCAGTGGTGTAGTGCTAAATAAAGAAGTGAGGGAACGCATTTTGAAAGTGTTACTCAGATGCGGGGGGGGGGGGACAATGGCGAGCGCGGCGAGCCCATACAGCTGGGGGTTCGGGGGCACTGTAAGCCCCCCGGGAAATCTTTTGAAATCTGACCAATTTCAGGGATATTTTGAGGTCATATGCACTGGATATTAGGATATATTCTAAGGTTGAAGATGCAGTATTTCCAGTGTCATTAGATATACGACATCCAGTACGATCAATAAAAATAGCTGACAACTGGAATGATTAACTAAAAAAAAGTTAACAACTGGTACGCCGTGGTGACTGTTTCACCAGATCTTTATAGGCTAGCATTGCCTCAGTCGAAGCTAAAAGAAATGAAGCAGTTAATGATTCTTTCTCATATTTCTTCTAGGGATGGGAATTAAAATTTCATGACGTTAGAGATTTGTAAGTTCGGATTTATTTGAAATAGTGAGGGAACGCCGTTCCGTCTACCAAAAAAGGTAAGGGAACGCCGTTCCCACAGCACTACACCACTGGGTCCCAGTGGCAGCTCGTCGGTAGGCACTGCGGAACTGCAGTACCCCTAAATTTTTTATTTACAATTGAAATAATCAAGAACAATATGAGGATGAGCTCACTGAATAACTTTTTCAATAACTTTTGAAACTTTTATTCATTGCTCAATACTCATCCTTTTATTTCAGTAATTATTTCAACCCATTCTTAGAGACAGCACCCCTAGAATTTTTAGTCACGAGCCGCCACTGCTGGGTCCTCTACTCCATAAGGAGGTAGAGCCCACTCTGCCGGAAAAAGATGAAAAGAAGTAAAATAAGAACGCTTACAAACCATGCAACACATTCTTAACTCAAAGCAACACATTCTTCCAACTGTTGCAGACCGATCCTCCACTCCATAGGGAGGTAGAGGCTGCAGCCCACTAGGCTGGAAAGGCGTGAAAGATGAAAAGAAGTAAAATAAGAACGCATTACAACACATTCTTAACTCAAACACTATCATACCATGCAAACATGCAAACTACAGACATGCAATAAAGAGAAGAAAAAAGTATAAAGAATAACAAAAAGTGGGTTAATTTACTCAACAAGCTACAACTAAGTTCGGGTTAGTTTTTTCTTTTTGCTGGTATATCACACGCTGGCATGTCACAAGCTGGCATTAGACGTCAACAGACTCATCCCCGATTACGACCCCCAGAGCTCCTGTTGTCAATTTTTTTATTATTTTAAACAACGTTAATATTTTAAAAATGCCTATCCAGACGGTTTTTAAACACATTAACGCTGGTAGAGTTCACGACAGGCGCGGGAAGATTATTCCATTTATCAATTACTTGAAACGTAAAGAAGTTTTTAGCGATATTAGTAATGAAACGTCTGCCACGCAACTTAAATCCGTTATTACGAGTATTGCTATTATCGAAATTGAACAGTGTCAAAATTTACGTTATCGATTTTATTAACGATTTTGAAAACTTCAATAAGCTCCCCCGTTAATTTCCTAGTTTCGAGTGAATGCAAGTCTAACTCTTTAATCCTATCTTCATAAGGTTTGTTGCGCAATGACGGAATTAGTTTCGTGGCACGACGCTGAACCCTTTCTAACCTATCAATATCCTCAAGCAAATACGGGCACCAAAACTGAACGGCATATTCTAAATGAGGCCTGACTAGGAACTTGTAAAGGGGCAATATAATATCCTTCGATTTAAATTCGAAATTACGCGCTATGAAGCCGAACATCCTATTAGCCTTTGCGTGTTATTTTTTATTTTATTGGGTTCAGAATCCCAGCTGAGCCGTGAACGGCCAAGCTCTGAAGGGCCAGTTTAACCTACAGCCCAAGTTAAGCTAGACTAAAAACTTAGGGACTTGGAGGTCCTACTAGGTCCTACCTCAGGGTTACTGACTCGATATGGGCCTACCTTAGGCCTCAGTTGCATAAAATTAAGATAAAAAGCAAAGGGGCACTATTTACGGTCTTCTTTCTAAACCTTGCAACAACAACACAACCTGCATCACTGCAACAATCTTGTATCTAAACAACCAAACTGAATTGCAAGAGAGCTCTCTATAAGACCACACCCTGTAAGTGCCGCATTCAACAAACGAGTAGGCAGGACGTGCAGTGCCCCAAAAAAATGATGCCACAAGAGTGCCCAAACAATGATGCCACAAGAACCCAAAAATGCTAACTCATAATTAAGTGAATTTTTCACTAACCTTACAATTATGAGATGGATATATATATACACACCTTAACTTAATATACAAGCAATGCTGCATCAATCAGCTTAATCATCATATTGCCTTGGGACAACAATGGCTCTTCCTCTTCTAGATTTTCTAACATTGCTCAAGACTCCAGGCACTGGTTCCTAACTTTTAAATCCTTAGATACGCGTACGCCTAAATCTACTTCCTCGTCAACGCTCGCTAACTCTCTATCATCCATCGTGTACGTGTAATTATTGTTACGAGAACCTATATGCAAAACTTTACATTTGTCTACGTTAAATTGCATCTGCCACTTATCCGTCCACTCCATAATCCTAGTTACATCGTCTTGGAGCCTATTTCTATCGTCCTCGTTAACAACCTTACCGCCTATTTTAGTATCGTCCGCGAATTTTGACACGTTACTAGTCAATCCTACATCTATGTCGTTAATGTAAATTACGAATAGCAATGGGTCTAACACTGAACCCTGTGGGACACCGCTACCTACATCCAACCACCCCGATTCACTACCATTAACAACGACCCTCTGTCTCCTAGCACGAAGCCATTCCTCTGACCAGTTAGCTACCTGACCGCGTATACCGTGCGCTTTAACCTTCTCAATTAATCTTCTATGCGGAACTGTATCGAACACCTTTTTAAAACCTAAATAAATAACGTCAGCCGCTCTATGCCTATCGTATTCGCGCACTATTTCGTTATAAAATTCTAACTAATTAGTTAAACAAGATCTATGGCGTCAAATCTCGACTTTCTAAGTGATCGATGATATGATCCCTAACGACGGATTCCAAAAGTTTACCGACAATTGACTAAGTTAATGGGCCTATAATTGCTAGCTACTGTGCGGTCGCCTTTTTTAAAAATGGGCGTGACGTTAGCTAATTTGAAGTCTTCAGGAATAATCCCCGTTTCGAGTGACTGATTAAAAATCTTCGTTAAGGGGCCTACAATAATGTCTTTCAAATCTTTCAAATGTCTGGGATAAAAAGCGTTAGGGCCTGGAGCCTTGCTAACTTTTAGCCTATCGATATAATGCGCAATCTCACCCTCGTAAACAGTTATTTCATCCAAAATAGTCTCGCTACTAAATGGAACGATATCGTCCACGTCTGGGACATTATTTATGTCTTCTACGATAAAAACTGTCGCAAAAAAGTTATTGAAAATACCCGCCATCGCCTGAGCGCCAGAAGCCAAAGCGCCGATGACATAATCGATGACATAATTCGTAAAGAGGGTTTAAAAGATACTTTCATTTATGTGGATGATATCACTATATGTGGACACGATCAGAAGGAGCATGATGATAATTTGACAAAGTTTTTAAATGTTGTAAAAAAGTATAATCTTCATATTAACGAAAATAAGAGTTCTATATCTAAGTCGTCTATAGACTTACTAGGTTATAGAATAAGTAATGGTTCTTTAAAGCCTGATCCTGAGAGGTTAAAACCACTGCTCGAAATGCCTCCTCCCAGTGGCGTACTAAAGGGGGTGCGAGGGGGACGGTCCGCCCCGGGTGACAGCCAGGAGGGGGATGCCATCGAGAGAGTTGAAATACCAGTACAAGTTTTCAAACCAAATGAAAAATTCGCCAAAGAAAAAAAATTTAAATGTTCAAACTATTACAACAGTTTAATCAGGGCCGTTTCTAGCCATTAGGAGGCCCTAAGCAGTATACCCATTTGAGGCCCGACCCCTCCATCCACCAACTCACGCCTTATTACATCACCTCAGCACACACATACAAAAAATGGCTGTGTTAATAAAAAAATTACGAAACAATTTTAATGAAACATTTATGTCCAAAACAACAAATATGTACTTTCAGAAGACAAACAGAAAAAATACTTTTCATGAAATTCCTGAAAATTAGCTTATACATTTAGAATAAATGACACAGAACTATGTATAAAAAATAATGCAATTATCAACTACCAAACAATTACTAACTCTACGATACAATCGTGTAATAGCTAACAGTTATACAGAACAGTTTGTATCTTCAAAATTTTTGCCTCCTAGATTTTTTCTGGACGAAATCATCAATAACATCATCATATGAAATCTCCCTGCCAACGTCCTGGTTGATGCTTATGATGCCAAGGCCACTGAGGCGATCCTGCCCCATTGATGATCTGAGGTAGCTCTTGATTAGCTTCATCTTAGAGAAGCTCCTCTCGGCTGACGCTACTGTCACATGTAGAGTGCAGGCAATTCTTAGTGCAACCCAGAGATTTGGGTATAGTTCCTTCAGTTGCTTCTGATGAATGAAGGAGAGAAGCTCCAATGCAGTCATGTTGTGTGAAGGTAAAGTCGGCAAGTTCTTAATTTCGAGGGCCAGTTCTCTTCCATCAATGTCAGAGTCAGCTCCAGAGCTCAGTATCTTAGAGAGCTTTTCACACTTGCAGGACAAGTCTTCCTTGTTCATTGTGGTAAAATTTAGGAGAACCCTAAATATGTCCCTCACATCATCTAATGTTTTTAATCTCTCATTTATTGACACGATGGCACACTCCACCACCACATTGACAAATTTGACTTCCGGCCTCTTTAAGGCTTCTGTAAAATGGTTCGTCAGGAGCTTCGTAAGCAAAGTGCTTTTTTGTGGATCTGAGCCTCTTCTCCTTCAGCACAGCCTCCACATTCATTTCCTCACATATGTCCCTAGCTACGACTTGTGCTGCAACAAAACCTGTGTTTCTGTAGCTGATGAGCGAGTCTTGTTTTTGTGAGGAGGTTGACTGCCACATGAAACTGCATTGTAGGAGACTGAAGAAGTTTGCTCACATGGTTAACTGCATGAAGAATGTCATACCATACTACTGTGAAAATCTGAAAGCGATAAGACCCTACCTCCTCTGCAAGTGCTTGTGCTTCAGTCCTGGCTATGGCATCTGTGGCATTGTTTCTGACTTCCAACAGGGCCTCTCTGATGTTGTGGCTCTGGTATCGCACAGTCTCAATGCTCTTAAGCCGGCTCTCCCACCTGGTTTCACGCCAAGACTTGTGTGTTATGTTCACGTGCTTCTTTAGGATTGTCCATCTCTGTGTAGCGAAGCCGCTGCAAAAAGGTTGTACAATTTTTGTACGTTGCCAAAGAAGCTGATGACATCTGTGGAAGCCTTAGCTGCATCAGCCACTACAAGATTCAGAGTGTGAGCCCCACATGGAACATAGCGTGCACGACAGTTATTCTCTAATAACCTTGCCTGAACACCTTTGTTCTTGCCCTTCATGTTCGCTCCGTTGTCATATGACTGTCCTCTGCAGTCATCAAAGTGAATATTCAGTTCATCTAGTCTCTTCAGAATCAGAACTGATAAACCCAGGCCTGTACTTTCTGAAGCCTCAAGAAAGCCCAAGAAGTATTCTTTTATTTCTGGTACTTCACCCATTTTAACAGTTCTGATAATAAGCGACATCTGTTCTTGATGGCTTAATGTCTGGAGTGCAGTCTAAAATGAGAGTAATATTTAGCTTGTTTTATTTCTGCAACAATGGCATCCAAGATCTTCCCACTAATGGAACCAATGAGCTCATTTTGAATGATGTTTCCTAGGTAACTTGAATGACTATATTGGCCACTTTCGACTCTGTTGATGTGTTGTTTCATCACTGGATCAAATTTGGCAAGCAGCTGAACCTCCTTCAAGAAGTTGCCATTGTCTCGATTGTACAATATAGAGGAAGACCCCCTGAAAGCAAGGTTTCTCTCTGCCAGTGATTGGATTATACTTACAAGACGTGTGAGAACATCTCGCCAGCGTCTTCGCTCTACCTCCATTAATGACATTTCAGTTTGGTCAATGATCCTCCCAGTTTTTAGCCGCAGTTCCAGATCCTTCCATGTTGCCATATTATCTGCATGTTCTGAACTATTTTCATGGCCTTTCAGAAGCGAACCAACGTTTATCCAGTCTGAAAGTCCATCCGTAATTAGTTTGTACGACTTCCTTGAAAACACCTTGCAGCAGAAGCAATAAAGAGCATCATTCCTTCTTGAGTACATCAGCCAGCTTCGCTTTATTTTTTCCCCATTAATTAATGTTCTGTACATATAACGGTTATGAAAGCTTCTACCGTCCTCTCTTTCAGGGAATGTGAAATCTGGACTGATTTGAAATGGTCCTCGAGACGCCAGATCTGTCTTCAAGGCATCTGACAGGACAACTGGCCAGTCATACGGATCAAGCGGTGGAGCAGATCTTGGTTCTTGTTGCTCAGTAGAAATGCCTGTGTGTGGTGTTTGAAGCTGAACAGAAGATGGGCCACTTGTTGGTTCATCAGGCTCTACTTCTACTGGTGTTTGAGGTTGCATAGAGGATGGTCCTGCTGTTGGCTCATGATGCTCATCAGGCTTTGCTGAGGATGGCTTTTCCAAATATTTCAGTAGTGCTCCTGAGAACATAACATTACATATTCTGTTAGATTTTGCTAAAATACTCTTTATCTTGGTTGATAATTGATCTGTGTGAACAGAATTTGAAGTGATGTGATCCATTAAGTTTCACATTTCGAAATATTATAAATTGTGGAAAATTTGGGAGTACCGAAATGGAAGACCCACCTAATCTTGGATAAGCCACATTGACATTCAAAAATAATAACAATAAAAGTAAATCAGAAGAACTTGAACTCTTGCTGAGAAAAATTAAAAAGACACCAACGAAGAAACAAATATGGGATGAAGAGAAAAAAGATCCCATAGCTAGAAATGGCAACATGGTTTTGGGAAGAAGAAAAGAGGGGGGGGGGCTAGAGAAGAAGAACAAGGAGGGGCTAGAGACAAAGAAGCCGGAATAAAAAAGTTCATTATTGGTGTCAAAAAATTAAATTTATATATTTCAAGGCAAGAAGTTCATAAATTTCCCTTCAGTTATTAAATTTAGGTTAAATAAGCTGACATTTCAGCTGTAATTGTTTAACAATAAAGTATGGAAGTCCAGTTTATGGACACATAGCTAGGCTAGTTCATCTTTAGCCTAGGTCTTCCATCTTCAACGTAGCCTAGGCTGTGTTTAGGCTTCTCAAGTTGGAGCAGGACCTATTTTTCCATAACTATAATTGGTGGCCCGTGCGTTGAAGGGTTATTTGCTGTGAAAAACCTTAACCTTGAATAAAATAACAAAACAGAATTAAAAAAAAAAAAAAAAAAATTACGCCTTATCAAACATTTTGACATCTGAACAAAATTTATTCCATGTTTGGCTTTTTCAGACATTTACTACATATAAATAATAATAAATTACGAAGCCCTAACTAAAAATAAAAAGAAATAATTCAAATACTTCAAAACTTATCATTCGGCCATAAATGTGGTAAAATTCTAGAATAAGGGTAATCCGAAGCTTAGTCTATTTAACCAAAATAAAGCTTAAGTATTGTATACATAATATAAAATAAAGCTTATTTATAGAGTTGAAAGGGTTTTAGGGACTTATTTTTGGAAAAAAAAAAAATATATGGCTGAAAGTGAAGCAATTGAGCCAAAGATTAAATCATTAAAAGGGAAGAAATCAGCAAGGAAGGGAGTCATTACCAGGCTTTTAACTAGCTTTAATAGCAAAGAAAATCCAAATAAAAGGGATTATGATACTATTTTGGGTGGTTTAAATAGAATTAAACAGGAAATAATAATTATAGACGAGGAAATTGTTACAGAAACTGATGGGTTAAATGTTGGCGAAAAGAGATATACAGCACTTGTGTGAACAAGAACAGAATATTTTTGAAATAGATTCTCATAAATTAATTATACGCTGCTTTAGATAATCTACCAAATAATTTAGAAGCTTCAAATCAAAGTTTGATTGATGCCTTCAGAAATGCATCCATTTCTAATGATGACAATAAACAACTAAAAGCCAAGTTACCAACATTACAAGTACCAATATTTGAGGGTGATCGAACAAAATTTCAGTCTTTTCTGGAAAAATTTGATAGTTTAATTGGCAACAAAGATTATATATCTGATGTTGACAAATTTAGTTATCTGCTTAATTATTTAAAGGGCCCAGTCCTAAAACTGGTTGATGCCTTACCAGCAATAGGCAGCTCATATAAAATAGCTCCCAAATTACTAGAAAGAAATTTCCTAAATGAAAAAAATAGTAAATGATTTAGCAATAAAATTAAAAAATATAAAACCAGCCAAGGATAACCATCAGGATCTGTACAATTTCTATTGTGAAATTGAATGCATGTTAGGTCATCTACAAAATAATGACATAGATCTAGAGAAATCAGCATGGTTTATCCAAGCCATAATAGTTGATTGTTTACCTACCCAAATTAGGGATATTTTCCAAAGAATAACGGGAAATACATACCCTACCCTTGGTGAAATAAGGAATGAATTTCCAAATGTTTTGTCAATGTACAAATCTTCAAAGATTGATTCACAAATAAACCAAACAAAGAAAATTCAAACAAAACCAAAGCCACAACAACAACAAAAATACAAATCAGAACAAAAAGTGATAGGTCTAACTCTTACACTACAAAATTTTGATGTTACGACAGAATTTGTATGTAAGTGTAAATTTTGTTCGGCTGATGATCACATTAGCACACGATGTACTAAATATGTAGACTTAGAATCCCGGATAAACAGGTGTTCTCAGTTAAACCTTTGTACTAAATGCACAGGTGCAGAACATACTAACAAAGACAGCAAAACAAAAATAAGATTCAAATGTGTTAATTGTGAAAGTTTAAATCATGTCTCTTGTCTTTGTGATTCATTTACAAATTCAAATAAACAAAACACGAAGAAAAATGAAAAAACATTTAATGGACATGTATCAATAAATAATGTCAATAAAAATTCTAGTGTACTTCTACCTACGATAACTTTAGATTTAAAAAATAAAAAAAAGGTGGGACAACTCCTATAAGATGTCTAATAGATTCTTGTTCCCAACAAACATTTGTAGACAGGGCCGGATTAACCATTAAGCAAAATAAGCCCGTGCTTAGGGCATCAAGGGAAGGGGGGCACCACAGAAATTTTCCATTGTCGGATTTACCATGGATTTATTATACTATTATAATCGCGGCTTATAGCCTATAAGCTGTTGAAAACTGAATTATATATATTCATATATAGTATTTTTTTTTTCATTGTTTGAATTTGGAGTGAACAACAACCCTTTTGAGAGAATAAATATATTTCGTTGTAATCACACACTTTATGCTTTGCGTTATTATTTTGTTTATATCAAATCTTTGAGCGCCATATTAAAAATACATATAGATTAAATATTTTCGTGTGCTATAGGAAGTTATTCTGAACGTGTGATTTGTGCATATAATATTAAATATATATTTTACATAATCATTTGGTATTGTTTTACAGAAAGATTTAGGTTTATAGAATTGTAATATAAATTAATATTAAAATAAAAAACTATAAACTCTCTATATTGCTGTTGTATCAAGTGATGTTTATCACGGCCATTATAATAATAAGATATACTGACCTAAGTTAATTAGCGTTGAAGAAGTTTATCTGTTGCTCTCTCTTCTTCTCTAGGATAAGTCTATGAAGTGTACTTTATTTGTATATATAACTATTTTATCATACACGTATCTTTATTTTATAATTTATTTATCTATTGTCATAACAGTATAAAAGAATTTAGATTGTAATAACCAGAGTGAATAATTTGTAATGTATATATAACATCAAACGTAGTTAGGACAATTTAGGCCCTAAGCAAATGTTCATATTTCCTATAATTAAATATTGTTTTAAATAAATAAATAAATGTAAATATAAAATGTGGCTCGTTAATAGTGAAATGTTAATATTGATATTTTTATAGATTGCGTATTATTAATTCTAATGTTAAGTATTTTTATTTTATAGGTTTCGGTTCCTTCTTTCGGTTCCTTCTTTTGGTTCCTTCTTTCGATTTGATTTGTATTCAACATTTCGAGTTGATATTTCGGTTGAGTTATATTTAATTGCCACTTATATTTAAATTGCCACTTTGGTTGTGTACGGTTCCCATTTTGTCTTTCTGAGAATAAAAGAACAAAGCCAAGATTGTGATATGTGTAACTGTGTTGATTGCCACATAATATACAAATAAAATATTCTTTTTATTTCTGTATTTTACAGACCCCAAGAACCAAGATGAAACGTGTTCAGTTAAGTGGTGCACAAAAGCGAAAACTATCAAAAGAGAAACAAGAGAAGACTGGATTTAGAGTCCAAGACTGCAAAGCTGACTGATTTCTTCACACAAGTTCCACGACCACAACGTCAACATGATATACCGATTCTGAATCAAAACCAATCTCCGTCATCAGAAGTGGACACAAATACCACTTTGATCACTTCAAAATCAAAATATGATGACGTTGGAATCACCGAGGTGTCACAAGCAGGTTCATCTACCACATGTCTCACTACTGATCTCACTTTGCCTGTAAATTCTCTTGATACCTCTACTGCAAATGTTGATTCAAGTTGCTTTACAAGACATTCTGGGGTTGAAATAATTGCTGAAAATGAAAGTTTAGTGGACCATGGTGATGGTGGTGAAATGAATCAGTCTGCAGAAGATGAAGTAAATATAGCAAAAGATCCAGGGTTGTGGCTTGATTTCTCTGCTGATGATGTGGCTTATTGGATTGCTTGTGGACCCAGTGACTGTCAACACCACAATGGGCCATTTGACAAGTCTTACCGGCATTTCAGTAGTGGCAAACCAGCAAGATACTGTTCACAAAAACTTTCGTTGGGACAAAAGCCAATGGTGAGAAATACAAGAGAGAGTGGTTATTGTATTCACCATCAACAGGATCAGGGTTGTAAAAAGATGATTGATTCTTACCCAGAGGACTTGAACACTAATTTCTCTGCTGAGCTTCACAGTTTCACTCATATGTGTGCCATAAGTTCAGTGCAAAAAAAAATGTAAAAACAAGATTCAGTCATGCTGAACTTTATAAAATAATTGTAGAAGACAATATTGAGTGTGCCTTCCCAAATGTAGAAATTGCCTTTCGTATATTTTTAACATTAATGGTCACAAATTGCTCAGCTGAGCGTTCATTTTCTCAGTTGAAGTAAGGGTGTCAGGAAATGATTGCCCCCCCTGTACAGAAGAAACTGAAAGGAATAGAAAAAAGCAGACAAAACCACGCGAAAAAGCGTTTAATTTTGAATAAAAAACACTTGTTTTAATATCGGGTGTTGTCCCCATTTGCAGCTCTGACGGCCATTAATCGACGGGGTATGATCCCAGAAGTGTCTCAAAGAGATCGGTATCAGGACTCATTTCTTTAAGGACTTCGTTGATCTTTGCAGTCATAATTCTGTTGAATACCGATTCTGAATGGGTTGTTCCAGCATTAAGGACTCCACCCGATCCTTCATGATGGATCCGACATGTTCACAGACATTAAGATCGGGAGAATTGCCAGGCCATTCATTATTTCCGAAAAAATCAATGTTATTGTCCTTAAGCATTTGTTGATGTCGCAATGCTTTCATACAGGGGCTTTGTCGTAAGAAAGGTTGCCTGTTCAACATCCAAAACACACTCGGTCTTTCAAAACGGAATTACATGTTGGGCTAAAATTACATTTCGAAAATAAGGCCCATCCCAACTGGTTCCTCTTGGTTTGATAACCCAGATGAGCTTCAGAATAGAGAACATAATGAAAACACCCACACATGCTGGACTTTTTACTATTTCTCGATACTTCTGGTCGTCTGGGACTTCATCAGGAGTTGTTGCCCAAACCCGATCATTCTGAAAATTTGGTTTTCTGGAGACATAAACGAAGAATTCATCGCTGACAACCAAATGAAGGAATCGTCTTCCGCCATTCCTCAAGATAATCACAAAACCATAGCCGATCTTCAATATTAAGATCACTCTTTCCGTGGCTTAGTTATTTCATGCCAAGCACTCAAGCCTTGGCGAACTCGAAATTGATGCACAAGTTGCCGATTGACTATCTTACCACGACGGATAAGTATCTCTTTCGCTACCTCAGAGCAGCTCTTCTTTCGGCGCCGTGATGCAGCAAGCACAATGTCTTTCGATTCTTGAGATAATTTCTCCGGTCTTCCTCCTCGAAATTTTGTTTCACAATCTTCAGGATTTTATTCCAATTCCTTTTGACAAAGTCTTCTGATCTTTTTAATCTCTCAGCCACCCAGTGTCGAGTTATGAAAGTTGCACCAGTTTCCTTTGCTTCACGAAATGTGACAGCTCGAATGCGGTCAAGAACTCGCTTTTTCTCTGAATCGTTCAAAATAGATGATGCTATGGTTTCTGTGGGGAAAAAAATGGTAAGAATTAAAATCACAGGAATAGAATATAATGGTTTTTATTCAGATTTTAACGCTCTTTCAAGTGGTCTCGCCGGTTTTTATCTATCTCTTCTAGTTTTTGCTCTACAGGGGGGGGGGGCAATCATTTCCTGACACCCCGACAAAAAAAGTTTTGTCATACGCCCGTGGTGGGTCGTGGTTCGCATTCCACGTTAAATTGTAGGTCTAAGTTGGAGTAACAAGTTTGACCTTCGTCTAGGTTAGGTTCTGTTAAATTAGTTAGTTTTTGAATGCGTATATTGAAAATACCAACAGAACAACTATGCAACAAGGCAGGCTGGATGCCTTATCTCTACTAAGTATAGAAGCAGATGTGTTACGTAAGATTAGTTTTGAGGATCTGATCAAAGACTTTGCAATTAAAAAAAGTAGGAGAAAACTTTTCAAATATAAATGAAGTGGAAGTATACAAAAATAAACATTATTTTCCATCTTACTGTAAGTTTTGTTTCATTTCAAAAAATAAAATTTTATTTTATGGTTTATTTTTGTTTATATTTTGAATTACATATATATGGGGCACCAAAATCTTTTAAGTGCTTAGGGCCTCTAAAGGTCTTAATCCGGCCTGTTTGTAGATCAATCATTAGTTAATCAATTAGGCCTACAAACTCTCAAAAATGAACAAGAATTGTGTATAACATCATTTGTCAAAGAAAATGAACAGAAAGAAAAATATAGTACAGTCAATTTAGATCTGGATATACCCACAGAGAATAAAACAACAAACATAGAAGCAGTAGTCATTAAACAAGTTGGTCAACAAAAATTTAAGATACCAAATTTAAAACAAGTAATACAACTTAAAAAGCAATATAAAATTGCAGATAGAAATTTAAATGATGATACAATAGATAATGTTCAAATGTTAATTGGAGCTGATTAAATTCACTTAATTCAGAAGGGCATAGTCAGAATAGGAGATGGGATATCTCTAGATACTCAATGGGGTATAGCTCCACTGGGACACAGATAAATATAAAATAACAATGAAAAATAAAAATATATGACTAACAAACTCGCCCTATTATGACAAGGTCTTACACAACTCAAATAATGACATAAATACTGAAATATTGAATAAATCATTAACAACTGAAGAATTAGATAAAGGTGTACAACAGCTCTGGCTATTAGAGTCAGTAGGGGTGCAAGATGGTGATCATACAGACGAAAATCAATTAATGGTTGAAAATTTGGAAAATACCATCATGTATGAAAATGGCCATTATTCAATTGAACTACCTTGGAAAATCAATAGTCCAAAATTAAATGATAATCTAAAAGTAGCTAAAGGTCATCTCTATAATTTGATGAAAAGATTAAAAAATGACAATAGAATTAAAATGCAAGATGATGTTTTCAAGGACCAGTTGGAAAAAGGCTTCATTGACGAAGTTAAAGATCACCCCTTTAAAAAAGGCAACTGCCATTATCTTACTCACACAGGAGTCTATAGAAAGGACGCACCCACAACAAAACTTAGAGTTGTGTATAACTGTAGTCTTAAAGATGGCAATAAGTATAGCTTGAATGACTGTCTCATAGAGGGGCCTAATCTTATTTCAAACCCTGTAAAAATCCTTCTAAGATTTAGATTAGATGACTATGCAGTTCAAAGTGATATAAGCAAAGCTTTTTCGAGAATTCATCTGAAAAATGACTATGACAAAGATCAACTAAGATTCTTGTGGTTTAATGATCCATATGACTTAAATAAAGGGTTTAAAACATTTAAATTTTATGTGGTTTTGTTTGGGGGCAAATGCAAGTCCTAGTTTACTGGCTTTAACCATCAAACATCACTTAAAAAGTTAAATTTGTATGATTTAACTGTTCAGTTCTTGAAAGATCACTTCTATGTAGATAGCCTTGTAGGATCAATCAAAACAGTCAGAATTAAATGAAGTTTACATAAAAGCAGATAAAATAATGAAAGAAGGTAATTTTGAATTAAGAGAGTGGATCACAAATAATGAGACTAAATCAAAGAATAAAATCAGAAGACAAAGGATTGACAGAACCAACAAACAGGGTGAAAACATTAGGTATGATCTGGGATTTGAACTCAGACTCAAGTTCATGACTCACTCTGCACAAAAGGCTACACCTTAGATACAACAGCCAACACAAAAAGAAAGATCTTATCTGAAAGTTCAAAAATATTTGATCCTATGGGTTTACTCCTTCCTTCTACTATCAGATCCAGGATCTGATCCAGGATTCGTCAGCCAGACTCTGTTCATTCGGCAGCCAAACTCTGTACTGAACGGACACATTTCCTGAGCTCTCTGATATTGCTTTTACTTTTGCATATTGCTAATAACACTGGTCAACAAAGATTTTTCATCAGAGTAAAATTTGTGGTGGCTGGATAGCATTTTTCACGGATTCCAAACCTGCATTCAGATTTTTTCTAGCACGTATAGTTTTCAAGATGAAGGCATATATATAACTACACAGATTTAACCATTTTAAATAGGCAAATACTAATATTTCAACATTTGATTGTGTTTATTTTATTGTGTTTTTTTTAGTTTATTCATCTTATTTATTTCAATTATCTTAATTATACATCTTATGTATTTCAGGTGTGAGCTTTTACGTCTAGCAGCATTGTGATTCAGGCAACAACGCCGCGCTTTGTGTGTCAAAAGATCAGTCCAGTCCAAGAACTTGATGTGTCAAGTTGGTGTACATTTTTTTTTAATTTATAGTTTGCTCAGGTCAGTCAACATGCCTCGACAATGACAAGTTCTGTTTCGTATGCGGCCAGTTGACAACTAAAACACAGCGATGAAGTATTACAACCGACATTAAGAAAATATACAAGCTATACTTTGGTTGCCATCTAGGTGACCAAGATAAACCATGGGCGCCACATCAAATCTGTTCTGGCTGTTCAAATGGATTACGTGATTGGCTTAACAAAAAGAAAGCTTCAATGCCATTTGCCATACCCATGATATGGAGGGAGCCGAGAGATCATCATGAAGACTGTTATTTTTGTAGTGTGAACTTAATGGGGTTTTCTGCCAAGAACAAACACCAGTTTGTATATCCAAACTTGGATTCAGCACGTAGACCAGTAAAACATGATGAAACATTGCCCATTCCAATTCCCCCAAGTGATAGGCTAGATTCTATCATAGATGACATGGAAAGTGATGAAGGTGCAACTGGCGTTTCCGGACCATCTACAGAACCAGAGTACACTTTTGAAGGTAGACATTTAGAGCCTAAAAAGTTAACCCAAGGACAGTTGAATGATCTCGTTAGAGACTTATCGCTGTCTAAAGAGAAATCAGAGCTTCTCGCCTCAAGACTAAAGGAGAACAATTTACTTGAGAACAATGTTCGTATTAGTTACTACCGGAAGCGGAATTTGAATTAACAGCATTCTTTTCAGTAGACGGTCCTCTCTGTTATTGCCATGACATCAATGGACTATTTACAGCCATATCTCAGACGTATGTGGCATCTGAGTGGCGCCTCTTTATTGATTCGTCGCAGAGAAGCCTGAAAGCAGTTCTTTTGCATAATGGTAATATAATGCCATCCATCCCCATTGCCCATTCCGTCCATCTAAAAGAGACATATGACAATATGGATATACTACTTAAGGCAATCAAATACGACAGTCATCAATGGAATGTTTGTGGAGATCTAAAAGTTATAGGAATGCTTATGGGTATGCAGTCAGGATTCACAAAACTTTGTTGTTTCCTTTGCCTGTGGGACAGTCGCGCCACTATAGAACATTACACCAAAAGTGACTGGCCACTTAGGTATACATATGTCCAGGGATAAGCAATGTCCAGTCTGTCCCTTTAGTGGATCCCCAAAAGATCTATCTGCCACCTCTTCACATTAAACTTGGTTTAATGAAGAATTTTGTTAAAGCAATGGGTAAAGTCAATTCTGAAGGGTTCCAATACCTTTCAAGGAAATTTCCGAAGGTTACTGCAGCAAAATTGAAGGAAGGAATTTTTGTTGGGCCACAAATAAGGGAGGTTTTGAATGACACTGAATTTGAAAAAGTCCTAAGTCCGCTGGAATTGAAGGCTTGGCTGGCGTTCAAATGGATATGTGAAAACTTTCTTGGAAGCAACAAGTCACCTGCGTATAAGGATGGAGTCAAGAACCTCCTTGATGCCTTCAAAGAAATGGAGTGTCGAATGTCGTTAAAATTCACTTCCTGCATTCCCACTTAGATTTCTTTCCTGAAAACCTTGGTGCAGTGAGTGACGATCAAGGAGAGCGCTTCCATCAAGATATTCAGATGATGGAGAAGCGCTACCAAGGATATTGGAATGAAAGCATGATGGCGGACCATTGTTGGATGCTGTATCGTGACAATCCAGGCCAAATTTACAAAAGGAAATCACACTCACAGCGCTTTTAATAAAATAATGTATATATTCTTTATTTAAAGTACATTGAATAAGGTATATGATGTATTTGTTGTTTAGCATTCCTAAGTGTGATCTATACATCTATAAATTTTCTTATAGCAATATCAAAAACTTAAAAATATCAAAACCAGTGTATCTATATAACTATACGTGCTAGAAAAGAAATAAAACCAGATTCGGAATCAACGCGAAAAATGCATTAAGAAATGTGTGATCATGTTTGTGATGAGAAAAAAAGTTTCATTTTGTTGGCCAGTGTAATTTTACTTTTGGAAAGTTTTGAATTTTATATACTTGCGTTTATATTCACATTGTTATAGTTAAGTAAATGAATATTTAACTTAAACTTGTGACGGTTATAAACTATTTTTAACTGCGCGATGCCGTCGCAGAAAGCGTCGTGTGTTAAGTGTGGAGTAAACCGATGGTATTCGGATTTTAAAGATTATAATGGCGGTCCTATGGCGATTACCGAGAGATCAGTTTGTTTCTTTTGCGAGTTAAGGGAGGAAATAGTTGACATAAAACGCAGTGTACGTGAGGTAACGGAAAGACTTGCAACGCTTGATGAGGGCAGGGGTAGGGCTATGGTTGACGAAAGCCGAACCAATACTAACGTTGAAGACGTTAGTAATTTGAAGGGTGAGGTGCGTAACCTAGTTTCTAGTTTAGGTAGCTTATCGGGAAGATTGGATAGAGTTGAGGAAGGGGTTAAGGTTGGTCCGAGATTAGTAGATGGGGAGGGATTTAGAGAAGTTAAGGGTGGAGCTAGGCCGCGTACGTTAGGTGATAGGAATCCCCCCCCCTATCGAGGTTTCGAACCCTTTCGCCCATTTGGAAAGGGACGTGAATGAGGAGGAAACTATTTTAATTGGGGACTCTTTAGTGCGCCATATGGACAAAGAGTTCGTTGAACGGCATCCAACCAAGAGGAGGAGGGTCTGTCTCCCAGGGGCCAGGGTTGACAGTTAGAGACGAAGTGGATAGGATTGACGTTGCTTCCCGTCACTCGATGTTGGTGACGATGGTAGGAGGCAACGACTCGTATAGGCCCGATACGAGAGTGCCTGACCTTTTGGAGAGATAGGGGGGGTTAATTAGGTCCCTGAAGGCGAGGTCAGATAGGTCTTTAGTTCTAGGTATTACCCCTAGGCACGGTTTGGGTCTTAGGATTACGTCAAAAACTATTTTTTAATAATAAATTAGAAGAGATTTGTGCTGAGGAAAATGTACCCTTCGTAAAGCTGTGGTCGGAATTCAGTGATCCTAGCCTTTTTATAAAAGATGGGGGGTGCATTTTAATGAAATAGGTAATGCTAGGTTAGGTAGGTTAATTGACGAAAACGTACGAAAGCTGTATAGGTCGAAGCCTTCTTTAAACGTTGTGGGTCCGGGGAACGCGGCCCGACGTGATAAATAGTTTAAAACGCCGGCCCGTGGTAAAAAATAACTTAAACGTCTTTTATTGTAACGCGCGTAGTATTAGAAATAAATTAAACGAATTTAAGGCGATAATTTATGCCGGCAACTACGATATAGTTGCTATCACTGAAACGTGGTTGAATACCGTGACTCGGGACTTGTTGGGGGAACTTGATGTACCGGGTTTTAAACTCTCTACTAATGATAGGTTACATAGGTTTGGTGGCGGCGTTTTGCTGTACATTCGTAATTCCCTTAGGGCTATCGAGGTTAAGATAGATTTTCCGGCAGCAATTAATGCGATATGCGTTGAAGTTAGGGCGCGTAATATTAGTTTTAATTTTGTTGTTGTTTATAGACCTCCCGTTCAACCCCTCGATACCGATACTAGATTTTACTCACTTCTTGGTAACTTTATTGACAATCGGAATAGTATAATTGTCGGAGACTTTAACTGCCCTAATGTTAATTACAAGAATTTTACTGGTAATGAGGAGGGTTTGAGATTGATTGAGTTCATGGAAGATAATTTTTTATGACAGATGGTTACCGAAACAACGCGTGGTGACAATATTTTAGATTTGGTGATGACGAACGGCGAAAATATAGTCGAAGATTTGGAAGTAGGCGAGAGTTTAGGATGTAGTGATCATCAAATTCTTAGGTTTAAGTTATTGATAGAAAACACTAAGGATAGTAACGTAATAGAATTCCCTGATTTTCGTAGGACTGATTTTGATAGTTTGGCGGATAGGATGAGAGTAGTGGACTGGGATAACTTATTTATGGGTAATGACACAAATTTGCATTGGGAGGCGTTTAAAGAAAGTTTTATGGATATTGAAAGTGTGTTTATTCCTCGTAGGCCCAAGTGCGCTAGAAATCATGGTAGGCCCAAGTGGTGGACTAGGGAAATAGGCGAGTTCATAAACGAGCGTATAGACTTAATAAACGCAATGGCACGGCAGCTAACTTTAATAGATATATCGAGCTTAGACGTCAGGTTAAAAGATCAGTTAGGAATGCTAATCGTAATTTAGAGATACTTATAGCTGCGGATAGTAAACATAATCCCAAAAAGGTTTTTTGAATACGTCAATAATCGTAAGCCGATAAAAGATAACATAGGCCCTCTAGTGGATGTTAACGGCGCTATCGCTTCTGACGCTCAGGCGATGGCGGGTAATTTCAATAACTTTTTTGTGACAGTTTTGATATCGTTCCATTTAGTAACGAGACTATTTTGGATGAAATAACTGTTTACGAGGGTGAGATTGCGCATTATATCGATAGGCTAAAAGTTAGCAAGGCTCCAGGCCCTGACGTTTTTTATCCCAGACATTTGAAAGATTTGAAAGACGTTATCGCAGGCCCCTTAACGAAGATTTTTAATCAGTCACTCGAAACGGGGATTATTCCTGAAGACTTCAAATTAGCTAACGTCACGCCCATTTTTAAAAAAGGCGACCGCACAGTAGCTAGCAATTATAGGCCCATTAGCTTAACGTCAATTGTCGGTAAACTATTGGAATCCGTCGTTAGGGATCATATCATCGATCACTTAGAAAGTCGCGATTTGATTAATAGTAGTCAGCATGGGTTTCGACGCCATAGATCTTGTTTAACTAATTTGTTAGAATTTTATAACGAAATAGTGCGCGAATACGATAGGCATAGAGCGGCTGACGTTATTTATTTAGATTTTAAAAAGGCGTTCGATACAGTTCCGCATAGAAGATTAATTGCGAAGGTTAAAGCGCACGGTATGCGGTCAGGTAGCTAACTGGTTAGAGGAATGGCTTCGTGCTAGTGTTAGAATTATGCCTAAACAAAACTCAAATTACGAAATCAAATTGCGAGCTTATAGCACTAAGCTTACTTATAGCAAACAGAATCCTAACACAAATTTAACTAAAACCCCGGAAACCCTAAGCCTTAATAATGAAATTAATAAACAAACCTTCAACCCTAAAACGAAATAAATTAACAAATGCTAACTCTTAATATTCGAGTACTTACCACCTGCGAAGTTTTGAAAAACTTGTTAGTTATTCAGAGATCTAATTATTAAGAATGTTTATAATATCAAATCAAATTAACCTGAAATTGCTAAACTACAATTCCTATTATAACAAACCATTACCAAACTTTTAGTAATTACAACAAAACTAAGAAAAAATAGAGATTCTTCTGAATCATAAGTTTAAATTCTTAAACACCAAGAAAATTTTAAGACTGAATACCGAAGGCATATGCGCACCAAACGGCCGTTCAACTGTCAAAATAAACCTAAAATTGAATCACGCGCTCCTGGGCAGAAAATTCTGGAATCGGAAATCGTGATTCCACGTATACTTTCTTTAAGGGCGCGTTCGAACTTACTTTATTTTAAGGGCGCGTTCGAACTTACTTTATTTTAAGGGCGCGTTTGAACAAACCTATTTTAGTTATTTTAATTTTAATAACCTCCGCAGCGAGAAAAGCGATATTCGTTATTTAAGGAATATCGTAACTCAACCTATCTTTGCCTTCAGAAGATTAAGGATCAGTTGAAATAAATCTAAAGCGGCCTTTCTTTTGGGCCTGGAAGTTTGAACTACATTTTGAGGTTGACCTTGAGTATGAGTTGTCTGATTGGAAGTGTGAATCTGAGAAGACTGAGTTTGATTATTTTGAGGTTGAGTTTGGGTTTGTTTTGACCCTTTATGAGTAACCGACAATTCAAGGTGATACAAGAGACAAATAGGGTAGTTCATCGTTTGACCATTAGCGTGTAGCGTCATTGGGCAAAGTGTAACGGATCAAGAGGCACATTTCAGGTTTTGTACAATTGACCTCCCTAAATTCAAAAATGAAATTTTTTTGTGACAAGTGCAACACCACCTTTTTCGCATGTGAAAATCGTGAAAATTGCTAGTTACCCATAACTTTTGGACACTTGCTTTCCTAGGGTTTGAGCTATCATTTGACCCCTTACAATGTACTGCTTTTCAGGAAAAATAGAAAAATTTATTTTTGGAATAAACATATACACTGTGGGTAGGTAAGTAGGTAGACTAGATAGTTTTATTTAGTAAATGATACATTAAAATATACACTGTGGGTAGGTAAGTAGGTAGACTAGATAGTTTTATTTAGTAAATGATACATTAAAATCTTGTTTAGTTTTGAATGACGGCATAAAGTCACGGGATTTAAGTACTGCTCTAATGTAACCATCTCTTGAATCCTTTCCATACACTGCCCCAGACGCTTCAGTTACCATCCTAACACAGCGTTCTACACCTTGGGAGTGACATGGTATCCGAACAACAAGGGGCTCTTCAGTGATCTTATCGAGTTGTTCGACAGAGAACTGCTTCGTGAGTGGTGGTTCCATTGTGCACTCCTCCACTGGTGGAAGTAAATCTTTCAAATTCTGAGCTCTTTGTTTGATCTTTGGTGGCCGAAATTCTCTGACTTGCTGTTGAGCAGGTTTGGGAGCTCGTCGAATAGTCTTGATTACATCGATGACCAATTTCCGGTTTGCTTGATCTGCATCTGCAAGCATTGCCAGTAGAACATTTTCAGGGTGAGCCCAATATGCATTTCTTTGGATCACAGGCCATGTGACAGTCTTGCTAGCTGGTGGCAGTAATCGTAGCAGCTTGATTTGCTCCAGGAAATGTTTTGGGCCATCTTTGCACCTTGGATGGCACTTGATGCTAAACCACATGGGTCCATAGTGGCACACGACAAACTGTGGAGTGAATACAGTTCATCACTTGGCTGCGCCATCGCTACATATAGCCGACAAATTCTGCTGGCAGCTGTAACCCATCTTGCATGGGAGATTAGTCCAGGCTTCTCTCGTAGAAGATCTTCATTAATGACACCAGTCCTTATCGCTTTCATCATTCTGTAGAGGTAGGCTTGGTCACGACTCAATTCAGTAAGGTCAACATCCGGGAGAGTGTGGCCATCAGCAATACATTGAATTCCTCTAGAGCAGTGGTCGGGGAACAGGGGTAAATTTAAAAATTTTGGGGGTAATGCGTGCGGTATGAGAGAGACTTCCCTCAGAGCCTCAGTCGTGTGTATGGTATCATGAAACGAAGAGGTGCTTTTAGTGCTTGACACTTTGTGCTGATATTTTTTTCGTATATTTTTATTTTATTTTGTTACATAAATGTGGCGTTATTCTAAATTTTAGAATATTACGAATTTACGTCCTGATTTTGATGTTGTATCAAAAATGAAACCATCATTTTTCCAAAACCTGAAGTGATGTTTTGAATGAAATTCTTGTTCTTCAATCCTTTTTACTAATTTTGTTCGTGTGCTATTCTTATGCCAGCATGTGTGGCTTTTTTTTATTTCTCCATAATAATGGATCCAATAAACATTTTTTTAATTTGAATTTTTTGTATACCATATGCAACAATTTTAAGAGCAATTGGCTTGTTTTTGTTTACTTTGAAGTCTGGGGGTAATTTCATTTTACTCAAATAGATTTTTGGGTAATACACAAAAAAGTTCCCCGACCCTTGCTCTAGAGGAAAGTGGAAAACTTTCACATGTGGCCATAGCTTTGCCAATTGGTCCTTTCCATCGAGTTGCAGATTCTGTTGGGCCGATGAGTTCCTTGCACAAGTGGCGCAGTGGGAGTTCATTTAAATGCAGACTACAGATGAACCAGTGCAAAGGGCGACCCAGGCGGCACTCTAGCAGGTGTATTGCTCCAATTCTGTGCCCTGTGTTTGTGGCTGTGCTGTCGGCTCCCACTGCAATTATCTTGTCTGCAATACCCATTTCTTCAATCGCATTTTGAAGTCCATCCGCAATGACAGTGCCAGTTCCTCGTTCCAGTGTCAGATGGCTTAGATAGAAGGTTCCAGGCTCTCCGACCAGCACATAGTGGTCCTCAACTTTTTTTGTGCTGTACCATTTGTTCCCCTTTTTCTCTTTGACGAGTGTCATGTCTTTCCGCCCATCAAAAAATAAAGCAGTGACTTCCACATCGTGGTAAGTTACTGCTTCCTTCAGATCCCTCCGTACCTTCTGTCGTGCTCTTCCATACTTTGTGGTGGTCAATTACGTTTATCTGATCATCAGAACTAATGATGCCATAGTCAACCAATGTTGCAGTGCTGATAGCTGCAGCAGCCCTGTTCGATACACCATACCGGTCAGCTTCCAAAGCAACAGTGGGAATCGGTGTGATGTTCCTGTCCTCCTGGGCACTATCACCCATCCACTCATCACCAACACTTTCACCACTGGAGTCTGCTTCTGCTTGAGTTGATTCGACCACATCTGCAGAGGATGCTACCTCTTGCCATTCCGTTTTTCTTCTATTCTCCTCTTCTTGTCTTTCTTGCATCCGATCCTCTCTTGACTTCCTTCTCTCCATCATCTGAGTCACATTCGTATCCACCCGACTGATCTGCATGATCCGCGTGGTTCTCTGGTCGATCAGAAAGGCATGCTCTCGTCGTGGAACTTTCATTTCTTTTTCACAGTGGCATGCAGACAGATCATCGCATTGGCAGACAACTATGTCAAACAATTGATTCAGGCTTTCCTCGAACTTCTTGGTTTTTGTGGCCTGCTTGCCTTGCTTCGATGCTTGTGAGCCTTTTTCCATCAATCGGAGCAGCTTGGTCTTCACATTCTTGATTGGCTGTGATGGAATGTTAGCACGATTCCATAGGTCAATGAGTGTTTGGCATACCTCCGGAAGAATCTCCCTGTTGCTGGTGTACTTGTTCTCCTTCAAGAAGAGGAAATGCCTTGCAACTTGTATACGGGTTGGAAGTTCGGACAGAGGAAGCTCTTTGCGTGCTCATTGTACCAGCAAAACTCAACAAGTATCACACAGGAACACTGAAACAAAAACACAAACGTATAAATAAAAAATATATATGATTATGAGTATATATGTATATATATATATATATGCGGCCCGCACCCGCAATCTTTTTATATAACCCGCCCGTACCCGGCCCGTATTGTTTTTTCATGTTTTAGGGCCCGCCTGTACCCGGCCCGTAATTTTTTTCATGCTTTGGGGCCCGCCCGTACCCGCGGCTCGTGATTTATTTTGTTTTGGAACCTAAAACCAACCTGTGTATTTAAGTTTAAGATATGCACGACCAGTAATATTTTTTGTTGATAATTACTTAAGTACTTCTTTCAAAAATATACCTATGAAAATTAAATAGATAGTAAAATTATTTAATTTTGTACTCACTGAATTGATGGAGGTTTTAAAATTCCGAATTGCAATGCAGAAACAAAAGATCGTCGACATTTTCTTCTTTTAAATTAGTTCTCCTCTGTGCAAGTGTAATTCCCGCAGTACTAGTTCCTTTCGCTGGATGCACTGGATGCAGGAATATTTAAGTATTTCCTAGCCAGTTTAGCAAGCAATGGGAACATTGATTCGTGAGTTTTCCAGAACTGAAGAACATCACTTTCCTCATCAATTTTGTAGCTCATGTACTGCTCAAGTTCTTTACAAGAAACCGAACTTTGGGATTCCTCATTATGACATCGTATGTCTTCCCATTCATCAAATTCTGAAGTCTTTACTCTTTTCGGAGATGAACAAGCTCTTTCAGACTCATCAGTTACTTTCTCATTGTCCATAAGGTCAACATGAATTTGCTCACGAATACTTGTTAGCACTTCTGCACGCTCAATGTCAGTTAGCATTCTAAGCTGACGAAATTTAGGCCATAGAAATAGAGAAATTTTATGAATAGGCAACACTTTATATTTAGCATGAAGAAATTCTTTTGCACGTTCTTTCAAGGTTTTTATATTTATTGTGTCATTTTCAGAAACGTTCAAATGTTTAAGAAGTTTCAAGTGATAAAGCAATATTAGCTGTAGAGTTGGAGATTTTTCACTTTCTAGCGTATCACTGGCATCTTTAAATGGCTTCAGAAAACATACTAACTCTTCAAGACTGCCTTTTGAAATGTTCTCTAAGTGGTTCAAATTTCTTTCTTCCATCAAATCCTCGATGCTACTATATTGATCTAGAATCGACTCTAGCATAGCAAGCTTCGAATTCCATCTTGTTTCTACTTCTTGACGAACAGTATGTCTCAATTTGCTTACTAATCCACTTTGTTTCAAGAAACAAACAAGAGCTTTCGACTGCAGTATAACCTTTTGAATTTCTGGGGCATATTTTTCCAAATAATCTTCATTGAATGTATGACGAAGAATTATATTTATAATGTGAGATAAGCAACTAAGTCTGTTATAATTCTGCAACGCTTTTACTATGTTTGCTCCTTGGTCTGTTACGAAAGTTAGTTTCTGCACTAAGTCATCTTCAAAGCCGAGCTTTGCAAATCTTCTTATTTCCTTTTTTATGTTTTCACCAGTTTTACGTTCCTCATGAAAACTGGACGTAAACATAACTATTTACCAGTGTCCAATCATCATCAATATAATGAACAGTCATTGAAATATACGAAATCTTTTTATAATCATCTGTCCACAAGTCTGTTGTAGCTGCACAGCATGAATTACTCATAACTTCTTTGATCTTTGGATACATCTTTTGACGTACAGTTACTGCAGTTTCAGCTACATGCCTAGAAATAGTGGTTGGATGGGAAATAACCTCATTTACGTCAATATTACCATAAGACGCGCCAACTGCAATAAGTTTTTGTGCAAGATTTAGGAAGCCTTCACCTTTTAAAGTTTCAAATGGTCTTATGTCTTTAGCACAAAAGTTGACACATGCATCTAACATTTCTTGTTTGGTCTTCATTGTCACTTGTACTTTCTTTTGGAAAAATGAAGCTAAGCTTTGTGATTGTGAAGTAATTGTGCCACATTTGTGACGAGAGATATGGGAAGTGCCTCCTTTAGAACCACTATATGTCAGTTTTTTTTTTTGCACTTTTTACATTGAACAAATCCTTGTTCCTTTTTACTGTTCTTATCAATAACTAAGTCAAAATTATCCCATACTTTGCTTTTTCTGTTTGAAACTGGCTGTAGAATTAATTCCCCCGAACGCAGTTTTGAATGAATCACTGCTTCACTGATAGGATGTTGCATTTTGGGGACAATTTTAATTTAATAAAATGTATAACATACTAAACATAGGATAGAAACTAGAAAGCACATCTATTAATAAACAATTAAGGTAATTAAGACAAGTATTTGTCGTACAGTATGCACTAATTACGCAGAAATGGTCAGACCATCACGAACAAATTCTATTTGTACAAAAGGGTACAGCGACTACAGCCAGAGGCGAGAGAGGCTAGCATTATAGTAGCATAGCTGAAAAAATGCCAGTTAGTTCCAGCAAATACTTATGTTCAAAAAATTTCTTATCATCGTTCAAACAAAATCAAAACTTTAGAAAAGAAAATGTTTATATATATTTTAAATACGCATAATCAGCATAGGTAAAGGTTTGGCATTCAATTATATACTGTGGCAATGTAATGTAGCTAACATGTATTAAACATTATGCAATCGTAAATAGCGCTGCCGCGCTGGTCGGCATCTTACTCGATCTCATTTCCAAACCATAAGCGTAAGACGTATCGAAAAGCGAAAATCACCCACCTATATCATTTCTTCCATTAGCCAAAAAAAATCATTATTATTACTATCTATTGTCCTTATTCTCATATTCATTGTTATTATAGTAATTATTGAAATTAGGTCAGTATCGCTGTACGATAAGTTCTAGTTTTGCTATACACTGTGACTGTATACAGCAGGGAAACATAGGCTACTTAGCCTCGGTAAGGTCAGCTGGTCAGGTTGGCTTTGGTCACGTGGTGCCGGGCGTACGATACGAATACTCTAATTTCTAATGTTTAATGTTTAATTTCTAAGTTATTTCTCATTATTTTTGCACGTCGTTATATATACGTTATTATACGTTGCGGGTGAAAACATAACTTCCTTGGCAGAGGTAATAAAATTCATAATTAACAACCAAAACACAGGCATGGATGTTTGTCGTTTGCATGTCCCACGCAGGCACGCATGCATGGCGCATGCGCTCCGCGGCTCCAGTTCCTGCCTTGCCTCGCTGCCTCACCCGCTGCGGCGTTGCATGCTTTTTATAGCATGATTCGGCCGGCCCGTGCCCGCCCGCTAACTTTTATAAACATGATTCGGCCCGCCCGTACCCGCCCGCCAACTTTTATAAACATGATTCGGCCCGCCCGTGGGACGGGCCGGACACGGGCCCACGGGCTTACCCGTACCCGTGCAGGTCTCTAATATATATATATATATATATATAAAAGGCTTGGTTTATTGGTAAACAATAAGTTTACCAATATATATATAAATATACTGCACACACATATGTATATAAATATCCATAGGTATATATATACCCTAAGACATATAAACTTATAAACAATGTAAAACAACAAAACAAAGAAATGTGTATAATGTATATATCACAAAACGTTAGTTCGTTAGTACCTTGGGGTTTTTGAACACCCCATCCACAGAAAAAAACACTTTCTCTCAAGCGAGCTAGCGTAGAACTAAGAAATTCCAGGGGATGACTCACTGAGAATAATTAGAAAGCTGCCAGAAGTACCATGTCAGTCAGTGTTGCCAACTGTAATTAACAAGCATTTTGTATTTTTTACATGCGAAAAAGGAGGTGTTCTGCTTGTTGCAGAAATTTTTTTATTTCTTTTCTGAAATCAGCAAGGTTGATTGTACAAAACCTGAAATGTGCCTCCAGATCGCTCATGACGCTACACGCTATTGACCATCTGCTCGCTTAAGAATAACGCTTCTAACTTTGTTATCGTCACCGAATATAAGTTGCAAAATTTTACCCATCTGCCAAAAAGGTCGAGATTTAACAGGAGATTTTATGAGCACCACATCGTCAACATTTACACGGTTTTCCCAATTTGTTTGGAATAAATCGCGACTGTGTTCACGCAAAGCTCAACAAATAAGAATCGTACCACATCTTCCTAAAATCGTTAAATTTTTGATGAATTTGCTTAAGTGACGACATTAATTGGTCTTGTGAAGGAGGATCTCTTTCCCACAATGGATCATCTAAATCATCTTCAAATTTAATTAAGAGCAAGCGATTTATTGGAATGAATCTTAAGGAAAGAGTTCGGAGTTAGAAGGTTAATTTCGTTTTCGGAAGATACATATGTCAGTGGTCGCGAGTTTACAACATTTTGAATGTTCGACAATAAAGTTAAGAAGTCAAAATAGTTCAAAGTAGAACGTCCGATGGATTTATATAAACAACTCTTCACCACTCTAATAAGACGTTCCCAGGCCCCCCATCCATGCTGAATAAACAGGAATTTTAATGTGTGTAATATTATTTTCTCGCATGTGCTCTGAAAATTCATCGGACGTTAAACATTGTTCGAGAGCTTTTCCGGCTGCCACGAATGTTTTACCGTTATCACTATAAATAAAGTCGCACACGCCACAGAGATTGGTAAAGCGCTGGAAGGATGACAAGAAGGTCTGAGCTGGCAAATCAGGTAATAGGTCAAGGTGAATTGCTCTTATATTTAGGCAAGTGTAAAGAAGAATATATTTTCACAGGCATTCCAGTGTTTGAATCCTTTACGAAAATGTGACCCGTAAAATCTACTCCTAGGTGTTTGAAAGGATGGAAAAAATTCATTTGAGCTTTGGTAAAGTTTGTGAACTTTGGATATTGATAAGCAAACTGATTGAACGTTTTGCACAGTATACACTGATAGAACGGATTTGAATTATTTGTCGAGCTCCAGTTACCCAATAACCTTGCATCCTGAGCATACTAAGCGTGGATTGTAAACTGAGATGTTTGCATTTAAGGTGACAATCTTTTATTATCAATGCAGTTAATTGGTGATGTTTGCCTAATAATATAGGATTAATGATGTTGTAATCATAGTAATTTGTTTTACTTATTCTTCCTTTGCTTCTGATCAGACCATGTTCATCCAAAAACAAATTTAATTTTTTAACTAGGGAAGGAATTTCTGAAGTAGTCTTTGGTGTAGAAGCTAGTTTCTCAAGAAATTCATTTTCAACTTTAAAGGACTCAAATTGCATGATGTATAACCAGTAAAGTTTCGAAGCAAAATCTACTGTACAGCGACCGTTTTACGTCTCAATCTAAACACAGATTTAAGTACGTAACCAGTTACTCTGTATAACTTGTGAATATCAGAATATTTGCTGATGTCTAAGATTGGTTCTGGTTCATCATTAACTATCACTGACGTTACGATATTATTTGGAGCTTGCTCAACCTTGATTTTGCTTGGAAGAGAAAGACATCGTAACTGATGTTTGGGTCTGAGAAGTGGATCTAACAACCAACTGGGACCATTAAGCCAAAGATTTATTTGAGATTGGAACTCTCTAGACGAGATACCTCGAGTCACTAAGTCTGATGGATTCTCCTGGGTAGCCACATACTGAAAACTGATGTTAGTTTTAAAGTTTTCCTGAACATCTTTTTTCATATCCTTGATGTCACGATTTTTCACAAAGATTGACTTGTTCTTTATGTTTATGTTCTCACTGAGAATTCAACTCAAGACTATCTGAGCATCAACAAAATTTCAATGAACTGAAATGAGGTTTTAAAACTACTCAGTAACTCAAGCAAACATTTTAAGGCTAAATACACAGATAGAAGTTCCAATGACGGTAAAGTTCTACCCTTTAAAGGAGCAACTTTAGCCTTGGAGAACAAGTTTGATTTATTTTGGCTAATAACATAAGTAGCAAAGCCATAACTGCCATGCTAGCTAGCATCACAGAATACTGCTAAGTTAACCATTTCATTCTCGCTAAACACCATTCTATTGATTTGGAGTTCTTTAAGTTTGATCAAATTGTTATATATCTTTGTCCATTCTTTCTGTTCTGCAGACCCCACTTCCTGATCCCAATTTAACTCTAAAGACCAAAGTTTTTGCATTAGCACTCTACCTCGGATGGTTACAGGTAAGAAAAGGGACGTTTTTGACGTTTTGCGTTGGCATGGCTATCAAGATTATACTCATTTAACCTAAGTTGGTCAGGTTCTACGTCGTATAAGTAACCAAGTACTCTTTCCGAACCACTACCATGATCTTCTGCCCTACTTTGCTTTACCATGTCCTCCTTCAAAGCATGAAGGTTAGAATCCCAGGAACGAAGTTCAAAACCTCCTTCCGACATACGTGAATAAGCTTTCTGATAAACTTTGTACAGTACGTTAGGATCGTAATGAGTGTAAATGAGATTATCGACGTAAAAACAGTTATTCAGCACGTCAGACTAAATCATTGAGATAAAGTTTAACATGATGCTTAATCAAATAGTTCAAAATAAGTGGTGAACTCGCAAGCCCAAAAACAATAGTAGTGTATCTATATGTACAGTAATTATCTTATCGTTGTTGTCTACCCAAAAGAAACAAAACCTATTTCTATCTACTGTTAATTTTAATTTAATCTGCAAAAAGGCCTGTTTGATGTCAGAAAGCAAAATGAAAGGATTGCTTCTAAACTTGCATAGAAGGGTAAATAAGGACATCAAATCTATACCTGGATATGCTGCTTCATTCAACGAAATACCTTCATTGGTCTTAAGGCTACAATTAAATACTGGTCGTATTTTCGTTAACTTGAAGTCCTGTCTTTACAATAGGTCTATGAGGTATCCATATAAAATTGCGATAATCTGATGGATCTACAGAAAACTGTTCTATAATGCCATCTGCTAATAATTGATGGAATACGGCAGTGTATCTTTCAAACAAGTTCTTATTCTGTAATTGTTTGACTACTCTATTGAGTGTGGCAAGAGCTATTTTGAAATTAGAAGGGACCTGTCCTATACAATCGTCATGCCATGGTAATTCTACGAAGTATTTCTCCTCTTTAAATTCTATAGAGTCGTTAAACTGTTTAATTTTAAACTCATCTAAGTTGCCTAAGTGCTCACTCCTTATGCCAATTGACTAGTTTAAATAGGTTTTCCAACCCTAAGTCTAAGTCCGGTTCAGATTTAGAAACTGATAATGGGTTGAAATAAGTAGGGGAAGGGTGCAAGATAGTATTCACAACACACTCCAAACGTTGAAGTGAGGAAGGCTCTTGTTATTTTAATGAAATTAGACTCCCTTCACGCCGTGACCGCGGTTCCTCGTTGTCGGTGGTATGACCCAAGTTCAGGTTACCCGATCTGGACAATATTGAGTTTGAGTTTATACTAGTACAAACGTCCACCGTTGCCTTAACTGTATGTAAGGTATCAGGTGTTTTACTATCGTGTATGTTGCCGATACAAGAATCAGTTTCAGACAAGCCAAGTGGATTCGCACCTCCAAGGTTACTAATGGACTCATTTTTAACTTTTTTTTCGACCTCTCTAAAATTGTTAGTTTTAAAATCAGCCGGCAGTACCACGTAGGTTTTAATGCCCACGGACTCCGACAGGGGGTTAGTAAGTTTAAGATCAGCCGGCAGTACCACGCAGGTTTTTGGGCCCACGGACTCCGACACTGTTACTAAATTTTGGGTGAGGATCACTTGTTTTGCCAACTTGCTCTTGTCCCTTCGCAGCGCTGCGGGATACTCTGCCAAATGGTATTATACCCCGAGCCACCACGAAAGCATGGATAGAGCTATTTAGTTGAAACATTTTGAAATTTTGGAGTACATCAGCTCCCAGGAGGCCACGAATTCCCCGAACCTTATCATCATTCTGGTCCTTGAACTGAGAGTCAGCTAACGTGTAGCCTTTTGAAAGGTTGTTTATGCGGTCCCTTAACCCTGCAACAGAGAAGTCCAACGACATTTCACTATCAGGAAGGAAAACTTGTTGAAACTATGAGGGTTTAACTGAACATTTCAGACTCCCTCAAAAACCTAGTGAAAACACCGGTAAACGTTCGTAGTTCGCATTTATGAGTTTGAAGTTTGTCCAAATTAAGTCCCAAATCAAGAGCCACAGAAGGCCCAATGTACGATCTTTGAGAAGTTGTGTCCAACAAACGTCGCATACTAACGACCTTGTCCCCCAACCCGAAGTCCAAGGTCACAGTGGGAAGCAAGTAATCTTTGTTGAAATATGATTCGCTACAACCCTCCGCAGCAACAACCCCAGAATGTACCACAAATGACTTCTCTTGCACTAGTCAAGATGATGATGGAGAAGCTTTAGGACAAAGAACTGAAATGCGAGATTTTTTAGAGCAAAAGGCGCAAGGAAAAGAATTTTTTTAATCTTTACCGGGACAGGTATCCTTAAAATATTTTTCGCGAGAACACATGACACAAAGTTTGAGCTCTCGACAGCGATCAAGGCACTTTTTAAGGGTGTCATACTTCGGGCATTTTAACATATTGTGACTACCCTGACAGAACTTACAAGGATTGAAAGTATTAGCCTTTTGGGCTTGATCTTTAACTTTAATTTCAGTTTTGAAATTTTGCAAAGTTGGAGTTTGAGCCGAAGTTTGTGATTTTCAAGAAGAGGGTTTGTTTGGCTTAGGGGCGTCATCGTTTTCAGTTTTAGCATTTGATAGGTTCTTAGGTTCTTTGAAGGTCTTAGTTTTTGAAGGGTCCGGACGACAGACACGTAGTTTTCTAAAATTTCTTTCAAGGACAGGTAATTTGAATTAATTTTATGACTTAACTCTTTTCTGAATGACAATGGAAGTTTTTGATACATTATATGGCTCATTAATTTATTACCAGGCGAATTGTCTTCAAAAAAATCTGTGTTAAAGTTCTTAAGATCGTACAACACAGCCCTAACTTTATTTAGCCAAATACTAAGCTTATCATATTGGTATTCCTCAACAGGTCTAGCATTAATTATTTTCCTAAAAGCTTCATCTGTTATAAAAGGGATATCCAAAAATTCAGCTTAAAGAAGATTCAGCGCTACTTCATAATTTGCATCTGTATTTGATAAATGTTTAATTATGGTATAGGCATAATCCTTACGGTAACCCTTTAAGTATGCAAGTTTAGAAGAATCTGTTAAATCTACTCTAGAACCTATAACATTTTGGAATTGGGAAAGGAAGCTCTGAAAATTATCCTTGTCAGATACACCACTAAATGTATTGCACTGCAAATTGGGGGGGAAGGGCTTTACGTTTTAATACAGCTTTAAAACCTGACAAAAGATTTTCAAGTCCGTCAGAATTAGGCTGATTTGCTTCATTTGAATTGAAAGAGGCATTACCCTGAGAAGTTTCGGCTACCTTACGATCCTCAACAGCTTTATTGAAATTAGCCAACGATGTATTAATGTCAAAATGGTAATCAGACTGCGACTCAATCTCTCGTCCAAACAATTTTTTATCAACGTCAAACAATTCATGAGTTCTATAAATCTCTATCAACTTAGCATCATAGGTTTTAATATCCTCCAAAGTTGAAGTGATGAAGTTAGACTGCAATTTTAAGTTTTATTTAACGTGCAAGTGATTTTTCGCTTGAAGACAGCCCTAGATATTATTAATTCCCGTGCAGCCGCTTTACAACTCTCTATAACGAAATTGATGTCTTCCGAGGTTTCCTTAGTATTAATTAACCCTAAAACAGAATCATCAAAATCTGTCTCCATTGTAAAATTGGGGGAAAATACTACCAGTCGGCTACCTCAAACGAAATTACCCTAAATATTGAAACACTAAAATGGTAAATTAGAGGTATAATAATGGTAACTGGATTCATTATGCTAAGTCACACTTCGTGAAATTACTAAAACGCCAAGGTAACAATTATGAGACCTAACATGAGGCTCTTATAAACACTAAACACAGTCAAAAGCCAATAAACAACTTTAAACGAAGCCCTAATTTATCCGATAGTTAAATCAAACCTACGCTCAGTTTAGTAAATACAGTACCTAATGAAAAATCGATGAGTCTAACCAATTTAATCTACGTTGACTCCAAGCTTAAACTATAGTTGCACAAGTTTTTCAATTATGTTAGAATTATGCCTAAACAAAACTCAATTTATGAAATCAAATTGCAAGCTTATAGCATTAAGCTTACTTATAGCAAACAAAATCCTAACACACAAATTTAACTAAAACCCCGGAAACCCTAAGCCTTAATAATGAAATAAACAAACAAACCTTAAACCCTAAAACGAAATAAATTAACAAATGCTAACTCTTAATATTGAAATCGAGTACTTACCACCTGCGTAGTTTTGAAAAACTTTTTAGTTATTCAGAGATCTAATTATTAAGAATGTTTATAATATCAAATCAAATTAACCTCAAATTGCTAAACTACAATTCCTATTATAGCAAACCATTACCAAACTTTTAGTAATTACAACAAAACTAAGAAAAAATAAAGAGATCCTTCTGAATCATAAGTTTAAATTCTTAAACAACACCAAGAAAATTTTAAGACTGAATACCGAAGGCATATGCGCACCAACCAGCCATTCAACTGTAAAAAAAAACTAAAATTGAATCACGCGCTCCTGGGCAGAAAATTCTGGAATCGGAAGTCGTGATTCCACGTATACTTTCTTTAAGGGCGCGTTCGAACTTACTTTATTTTAAGGGTGCGTTTGAACAAACCTATTTTAGTTATTTTAATTTTAATACTAGGAGACAGAGGGTCGTTGTTAATGTTAGTGAATCGGGGTGGTTGGATGTAGGTAGCGGTGTCCCACAGGGTTCAGTGTTAGGCCCATTACTATTGGTAATTTACATTAACGACATAGATGTAGGATTGACTAGTAACGTATCAAAATTCGCGGACGATACTAAAATAGGCGGTAAGGTTGTTAACGAGGACGATAGAAATAGGCTCCAAGACGATGTAAATAGGATTATGGAGTGGACGGATAAGTGGCAGATGCAATTTAACGTAGACAAATGTAAAGTTTTGCATATAGCTTCTCGTAACAATAATTACACGTACACGATGGATGATAGAGAGTTAGCGAGCGTTGACGAGGAAGTAGATTTAGACGTATGCGTATCTAAGGATTTAAAAGTTAGGAACCAGTGCCTGGAGTCTTGCGCAAAAGCTAATGGGATGTTAGGCTTCATAGCGCGTAATTTCGAACTTAAATCGAAGGACATTATATTGCCCCTGTACAAGTCCCTAGTCAGGCCTCATTTAGAATATGCCGTTCAGTTTTGCTGCCCGTATTTGCATGAGGATATTGATAGGTTAGAAAGGGTTCAGCGTCGTGCCACGAAACTAATTCCGTCATTGCGCAACAAGCCTTATGAAGATAGGATTAGAGTTAGATTTACATTCACTCGAAACTAAGAGATTAACGGGGGAGCTTATTGAAGATTTCAAAATCGTTAATAACATCGATAACGTAAATTTTGACAAACTGTTCACTTTCGATGATAGCAATACTCGTAATAACGGATTTAAGTTGCGTGGCAGACGTTTCATTACTAATATCACTAAAAACTTCTTTACGTTTAAAGTAATTGGTAAATGGAATAATCTTCCCGCGTCAGTCGTTAACTCTACCAGCGTTAATATGTTTAAGAACCGTTTAGATAGGCATTTTAAAAATATTAACGTTGTTTAAAAAAAAAAAAATGACAACAGGAGCTCTGGGGGTCGTAATCGGGGATGAGTCTGTTGACGTCTAATGCCAGCTTGTGACATGCCAGCAAAAAAAATTATTATAAAAAAAAAAAATTAGACTAACACGAACGTAGATGTAGCTCATAGCGTAAACTAACCCACTTTTTGTTTAACTTTACCTACTTTTTTTTTCTTTTTCTTATCCTCTCCTTACTTGCATGTCTGTAACTCTCTTTACTTGTATGTCTGTAGTCTGCATGGTATGACAGTGAGTTAAGACTGTGTTTGCATGGTTTGTAAGCGTGCTTATTTTACTTCTTTTCATCTTTCACCCCTTTCCTATTCTCGTCAACTATTTTTCCGACTTGTCGGCAGTGGCCGGCGGATGATGATGGCGAGTCTTTTTTCTCTTTTTCTGAATGAATGTTAACCCACGAGTGGTAGGTGTTGCTACTTACTTAACCCCTTATTCTCTTCTCTTAACCCCCTACTCTTTCCTTTCTCTCGGGCTAACCTTAGAGTGGATCTTAGGGTCTTTGTTAGCTTTAGCTTCTGTAGATCTGTAGATCCTATAACCAATAAACAACAAGATAGCTGGAAAAGGTTAGCTAAAGATCTCAATAAACTACAAAACATAAATATACCCAGAGTTTGTGGACACAGAGATACACCTCAAACCTTGCATGTATTTGGCGATGCCAGTGAAAAGGTGTATGGCTGTTGCGCTTACCTTGTAGGTGAGGATGGCAGTCATTTGATCTATGCCAAGGGGAAAGTAACACCCTTAAAACAAAAGAAAACTATTCCTCAGCTTGAACTACTTGCAGGTTATCTAGCTGTAAAAATAACAGGATTTCTCCATGAAGTCTACCATGATGTAAATATCACAAATACATATATTTGGCTTGACAGTCAAATCTGCTTGGCATGAATTAACTCTGATGAGTTAAACTGAAAAAACATCTTTGTCCGTAACAGATTAAGAGACATTAAAGAAGCTAGACAAAATCTGGACATAACCTTCAGATACATTCAAACAAAACAAAATCCTGCAGACTTTCTTACAAGAAGATTATCCTGTAAATTACTAAAATCGAAAAAAAATTGGTTTCATGGACCTGAATTGATTCAGGATGAAACAATGTGGCCAGCAAAACAAATCAATGTAAAGCTTAACATGATAACCACAAATAAAGTTGAGCCACTATTAGATTATAACAATTATTCTGACTTTTGGCAAACTTGTAAGGGTAACATCTTACTGTCTCAGATTCATTCACAACTGTTTAAAGAAAATAAATAAACAAAGAAATAATGATAATGAAATGTATACAAGTCTAGCTACCAAATATTGGATTAACCACATACAACAAACAGAATACAAAAATTAAATAGATTTTCTAACAATTGGTAAACAAATTAACAAAGTACCCTCTGTGGTAATAAACTTGAATCTCTACATTGACAAAGATGGCTTATTAAGATGTAAGGGTAGATTAAACAAATCACAAATCACATATAACAGCAAACAACCCCTTCTTCTGTTAGGTTCCATCACATTACAACCCTAATTATTAGAGAGAAACACACTGAACTTTATCACATGGGTGTTCCACAAACATTAAATGCCATTAGAAAGTTGTATTGGATACCCAAAGGCAGAATGACTGTAAAGACAGTTTTGAATAGCTGTCACCTGCAAAAGGATTCATTCCAGATCTTTCAGGAAGACCAATCCTCCTGATTTGCCAACAGAGAGAGTCACCTTTAATAGGCCTTTTGAAACAGTTGGCATAGACTATAACAGGAAGTTTGACTGTTGGTCTGGGAACAACAGAACAAAAAATGTACATCATACTTTACAAATGTTCATCTTCTAGAGCAGTCAGCTTAGACATAGTGAGTGATCTCTCTGTAGAATCATTTGTCTATAGCTTTAGAAGATTTTGTGCTAAGCATTCTGTACCCAAAATTGTTTGGACAGATAATGCAACATATTTCAAGGCTGGTGAAAACCAAATAAATGACATATTACAAAATTCACATACCATAACATGTCTACAAAATAACAAAATAAAATGGAAATACATCCCTGTTGCATCACCATGGTATGGAGCAATCTGGGAAAGGAATATCCAAACAATAAATAATTGCCTAAAGAAATCAATAGGTAAAAAAAATTGAATTCTTTGAACTTCTCACTCATTAGTGAAATTGAGAATGTTGTCAATAACAGACCTCTTACTTATGTAGGGGATAATATTAATGATGTAGAGCCTCTCAACCCAAATCATTTGATTAAGGGAGAAGTCATTAACCCTCTACCTGATTATAATATCTCCTTGGATGATCCACCTTGGAGTGATAATAATCATGATTTGCAAAATAGATTATCGCAAATAACAAATATAAAAACAAAATTTAAAAAGCAATGGAGTGATGAATACCTTGTTGGATTGAGAGAAAGGCATAAATATATATACAAAACAAAGACTGGGTTAATGAAATCAGGGTAGGAGATGTAGTTCTAATTAGACAAAATACACCAAGACAGTGTTGGCCATTAGGTAGGGTTTTAGAACTAAAAACTGGGGAAGATGGATTAACCAGGGTTGTAAAACTTAAAACCGCTTCAGGTGAAACTATAAGAGATGTATCACTCTTATACCCACTAGAAGTAGGACCAACTACTGTTAACAAAAATGATCATGAAGATGAATCTACAGGGTGATTCAAAAGTCAGGTTACATAGGGCTTTTCTGTTTCTTTGCAGGGTAAATGAGTTATGAGATGTTATCGAAGGAGGAGCGCATTGATGTGATATTCCTAGCTGGCTGCACAAGTGCATTGCCGTTAACGGTGGCCATATCGAACATGTGATGTGACTATTCCCCTGTATCATTACATAATACAGTATTTCCCTATGTAACCTGACTTTTGAATCACCCTGTATAATAATAGATTCTGATGATAATCAAAATTTGACCCAAACTATACTAAACCTAACCTGTTCAATAAATGATGTAACTAGTCCTACTACTACAATAACCTATACCACAAATAGTAGACCACAACATTCAACTGCCCTACAAGCTAGGCAGATGTTACAACAAAAGATAAGGGCTGGAGTATTGTAATATTTCCTATGGAAAATAAATTAAAATGCAACACCCTTTCATTTTGGAAAGAGTGAGGACTTTATAAAATGCTACACCTTTTATATTAAAAAGTGAGGAAAAACAAAAATGGAATAACAAATAAAACGTAAATTATAGGTAATCTAAGATGGGTTAACAAATATTAAAAAAAAAAATTGGGTTTCACATGCAATTTTTCCTTTCTGGCCGGCCCCAATGTGTGGAAAATTTGGAAGTACCGAAATTGAAGAGCCACCTAATCTTGGATAAGCCACATTGACATTCAAAAATAATAACAATAAAATTAAATCAGGAGAACTTGAACTCTTGCTGAGAAAAATTAAAAAGACACCAACGAAGAAACAAATATGGGATGAAAAGAAAAAAGATCCCATAGCTAGAAATGGCAACATGGTTTTGGGAAGAAGAAAAGATCGCAATAAGAACAAAGAAGGAGGGGGGGCTAGAGAAGAAGAACAAGGAGGGGCTAGAGAAGAAGAACAAGGAGGGGCTAGAGACAAAGAAGCCGGAATAAAAAAGTTAATTATTGGTGTCAAAAAATTAAATTTATATATCATTTCAAGGTAAGAAGTTCATAAATTTCCCTTCGGTTATTAAATTTAGGTTAAATAAGCTAACATTTTAGCTGTAATTGTTTAACAATAAAGTATGGAAGTCCAGTTTATGGACACATAGCTAGGCTAGTTCATCTTTAGCCTAGGCTTCCATCTTTAACGTAGCCTAGGCTGTGTTTAGGCTTCTCTAGTTGGAGCAGGACCTATTTTTTCCATAAAATATTACAGAGACTAGCTTACTCTACACGATTCCTGAGCACTTGCCTAGCTTGATGGTCTACCTAACCTAGTTGCCTGAACTGTAATCATAAGAATATACAAGTGTCACATCTCACCTGTGCTACTTGAAAGCTTCTCCTCCTCTATTTTCTTCTTTTTCCGTTTTTCAGCTCCTGATGGATAATTAATGTTTCATTTTCCAAGATGCACGAAGTCACATCTAGTTAACCACAACTAATCTGCTAAATAATAATAATCATAATAATAATAATAATAATAATAATAATGTTTTACAATACTAGAAAAATCAAGCATTTCGGAAAGTATAAGCATATAGTAAGAATAAAGTTAAATAATATAGAAATAAGATCTCACAATAGTTATTTACACATAACGACCAAAAGGTTTCGTTTGTCTCCGTTTTATCACATTTGTCTTATACAAAAACTTTAATTAATACGACAATAATAATAATAATAATAATAATAATAATAATAATAACAATAATAATAATAATAACAACTTCAGCTATACTCCTATTCTTGCCCACTGAGCTATGACCTGGGAGCCTGTCTAAGGGTCCCCTAGTAGCAGCGAGGCCCTAAGCGGCCGCTTAGTCTGCTTATGTCAGGAAACGGCCCTGAGCTTAATGTTAATCTCACATTGCCAGAGGAAGTAAAAAGGGCTATGTTTGAATGTCTTGATCGCTTTCATCAAGAATTGGAGATTCGTTCTAAGGCAATGGATCAAATTCTGTCAATCTTCGCTGTTATTCAGCCAAACACTTTGGTTGTTGCAACAGAAGAAGAACTCCGGAAGTATATTCCAAATTTGACTCAGATTTTCGATGAATTCTCTGATGAAGATATCAGTGTGGAAATTGGAAGACTTCGGAGGCATTTGGAAGCTGCCAAAATTAGCGTTGAAGAGGCAAAGAAATGAACAGCATTGCAGTTTTGTGGAGTTTATTGTGAAATGGGATTTTTGTGAATCTTTGCCAAGCTTGTCAGTGTTTGAGATTCTTTTTGACTGTCTGTGTGTCTATTGCTTCATGTGAAAGAAGTTTTCCAAATTGAAATTGATAAAAAATTTCTTTCGCTCGACCATGAGTCAGACAAGATTGACAAATCTGGCTTTACTTTCAATTGAACATGAATATGCAAAGAAGGTGAATTTTGATGGTCATTGATCAATTTGCAGAAATTAAGGCTCGAAAGCAGAGACTGTGAATCCTCTCTATTTACTTTTGAAGAATAGGCTGAGCGTTGAGACTGGATTTCCTGTTTTTTGTATAAAATAAAATGCAGTATTACCTGTTCACTGAATTTTTAATGTCCTGCATTTTTCTTATTTCCAATTTGCTTATGACAGTACTGTACTGTTTAAAAATCTATTTGCAAACAATATATTTTTCTGTGTGTTTAAATTTTAAAATTATTTATGGGGGGTGCCAAAGGAAGGATCCGCCCCGGGTGCCAAATACTTTAGGTACGCCCCTGTTCGTGATACTTTTTCTTATTCATGAAGACATCTAAAACAGAACATTGCAGCTTTTTCAAGAGAGTATTCCAGCCACGGTTTTTCTCAAACTATTATTTCTGAAAGGAACGGCCTTCTAAATTTTTAGGAAAGGTAATGTTGACTGGTCGGCATGGTTCAACTGAGGTACAAGTGAGGTACATACCTCGCATTACACAGAATGTTAAAAGTGTACATGGGCAGGATCCGTTGGAAATTTCAACTGTAACAAATGAGAAAGTGAATTTTAAGCAGCATCTGCTTCAGTTTCATTACAGTCTTGCGGTAAGACCTCACCTTGTACCTCAGGACTCTGTGCTGCCTATGGTTTCCCTCTAAAATCAATACTTTAGCTGGCTGCAGGCCTAAACCAACTATCCAGAGAACTGCACATTGTTATTGCCTCCTGAAGCGTCTTCGCTTCCTTATTATTCAAGTTATATTCCATACACTATTTTTACACCCATCTCAGCAATGACAAGAGTGATTTCTGAGAGAAACTTGGTTCATAAATGACAGCGACCGTACAACGACGAAGAATGAACGCCTGACTATGAAAAGCGAGCAACTTTCATTCGGAGTCTCTAATTGCTTCCAAAAATGCTGCCGAAAATTTCAATAATGAGATGCGAGTAAATTGCCAGATGAATGATGATCAATAATTATATCAGAGTAATTGTGCGCGCGAATCGTTTACCAAGAATTCATACATTCACTATATATATATATATATATATATATATATATATATATATATATAGGGTGTCCATAAATTATTCACCCCATTATAAGCCTTAATAAATTCGTTATTATAGGAGCTATCTTAAAACGGTTTGCGGCAATTAATAACACAACTCAAGAAATGTTTTTCTTTATTTCGCAGAACATCCACTAGGGGCACAATGGCGACAGTGAAGGAGAAAGCAATGTGTGTGCTGTGGATGTAGGAAACCAAATCTCCATTTTTTGAACAATGCCGTTTTCAGTGATGAAGCGACATTCCATCTGTCTGGTAAAGTCAACAGACACAATTGCCGTATATGGGGATCAGAAAATCCGCATGAATTTATTGAACACGAACGCAACAGTCCCAAAATAAACGTTTGGTGTGCTCTCTCCCATAACCGTGTGATTGGACCATTTTTCTTCCATGAGAACACTGTGAAGGCTACAAATTACCTAGATATGCTTGAATGGTATGCTGCACCTCAGCTTGAGGATATGCAGCCCCGTGTGTTCTTTCAGCAAGATGGGGTACCGCCACACTGGGGATTAGAAGTGTGGAGGTTCCTCAATGAAAAGTTCCCCTCTCGTTGGATCGGGCGAGATGGTCCTATTCCATGGCCTCCTCGTTTCCCAGATATCACGCCTCTGGATTTCTTTTTATGGGACTACACAAAGGACAAAGTGTATGCAAAGAAGGTTAATAACATCACAGAATTAAGACACCGGATTGAAGAGACATTAGCTTCCATCACGCAAGACATGCTTCTTAATGTTTGGAACGAAATCATCTATCGCCTTGATGTTCTGCGTGCTACCAATGGTGCGAAAAATGCTCTGTATGAATTGGTCCACAATTAACCCACCCCTTATATCTCCAGTCTAACTATAGAGTAGATCAAGTCTAGCCTAGAGGGGTCAGCCTAAAGATTCCGGAAATGGTCCAGAGCGGGCAGATAAATTGAGGTCCACAGTAGGATTCCTCACCAAATTAGGTTAGGGCAATCTACCTTCACCTTTGTTAAGCTATGAGTTGATGCTGGGTCTTAGGCCACAATGTAGGCCTAACTTGTCTGACCCAGCTTAATTTAATGTGATTAAATTGCTGGGTTAAAAACTCAATTAGTCACTTACTGTTAGTTATTGGAGTCTCTGTTCTCCGGTTGTGTAATTGTCGAGAGCGTACTTGCTGGTGGGGATCTTTTTCGTTGTCTGTTCTCGTCCCTTCCCCAGTTCCGTCCTTTCGCCCTGTTCCTCGTTTTCGTTCTCTTTTGTTCTCCTCTTCGCGGGGCTTTTTCCACCAGCGTTGTCTTGGTTTTTTCCTCGGTTGGTTGAGCGGTAATGTATCTCCATTACCGAGCACGCTCTTCTCACACAGTATATAAATACTAGTGTGGAGAATAACTCTGGTGAGCAACCAATTGGTTTCATCCACCCAGTTATTGACATAAAAGGAATTTAATAATTGTTAGATTAACTACCTACCTACTCAGTGAACCATTTTCGTTACCTCCCAACTGCCCACTCATCAGTTTTCCATATACTGGGGGCCCCGGGAGATAAAAATTTTGGTGTCATTGTCACCAATTTTTATGTCTGAGTGTAGACTAGCTAACTATTTAACTGTAAATGCCTGTTAATCTGATTAACAGTGCCTATCCTCACCTTCTCATGGAGAAGGTGTAGCATTTAATTAGAAGAGAAAATATACATCCATAGGATGAAACTGTCTATGGTCTTTACCATAAGAAAAGAAAAAATGAAAGTTAGAAGATAAAATTACAATTCCCCACATCTATTTTTTGTTGTAAAAATAGTCGCGCCTTTAATGCTGTTTGTCGCTGAGGTCTTGTGTCTGTCAATGTTGTAGTAGGATGCGTTACCACTCCTACTGTCAAAGGAATAGTTACTGGAAGTTCAGTGTCTCCAGTTGTTACTGTCAGTGGAGAAGGTTCTCCAAAGTCCATTGTTTTGGGTCCAGACTCTAAAGGGTACAAAAGAGAAATGTCTCTTGTTGTGTCACCCGTTGAAGTCCTTAATTTGACCACTCTTGTTACCCCGTCTGCCCCTGGTCTGAGTTCTGAAACTCTAGCCAGAGGCCAGTATTGTCTTGGAGTACTGTCATGTATGAGAACAAGGTCCCCTACCTTAATTGTGTCAGACCAATCCTTCTTAGTCATTTGTTTATGTCTCTCCCTTAGACCCATCAAGTACTCAGTTTTCCACTGTTTAATGAAATGAGCTTTAACTCTAGTTAAATGTTGTAACTTAGTCTGGAGCTCACCATGTCGTTGAGTCCAGTTTGGGTCTTCTGAAGAGTCTATATTGTAGTCCGGCAGGAGACTAACTTGTTCTCCCCGAATCAAATGATTTGGAGTTAATGGTTCCGGGTCATTAATGTTGTCACTCACATAAGTGAGTGGTCTATTGTTAATGATGTTCTCAATCTCAGCCAGGAGAGTGAGCAACCCAAATAAGTGTATCTGTTTTTTGCCAATTGCTTTCTTCAAGCAATTCTTTACTGTTTGTATATTCCTCTCCCAGATAGAACCATACCAAGGAGAGGCAACCGGAATATACTTCCACTTTATGTTTGAATTTTGTATATATAATTGTGTGATTTCATCGCTTAACAAGTCGTGGATGACTTGTTCACCAGCCTTGAAATATGTAGCATTGTCAGTCCAAACTGTCTTCGGTACTGAATGTCGTGCACAGAATCTCTTAAAGACAGCAACAAAAGATTCTGCTGTAAGGTCCTCCACAACATCCAAATAAACAGCTCGTGAGGCAGCACATGTAAACAGTACAATGTACATTTTTTGTTCAATGTCACCCACCCCTACAGTCAATGCTCCTGTATAGTCAATGCCTACAGTCTCAAAGGGTCTGTTGAGAGTAACTCTCTCCTCTGGCAAAGCAGGAGGATTTGGTTTCCTATAGGGCCTAGCATGAATACGCCTACATGTGACACACTCACTCAGGACTGTTTTAACAGTGATCCTTCCCTTGGGTATCCAATAAGTTTTTCTTAATGTAGTTAGTGTCTGTGGTACCCCCATATGATATACATCATTGTGTGTTTTTCTGATGATTAATGTGTCAAATAGCTAAATCTAGGTAAAAGGATTGGATGTTTGCTTTTGTATGACAGTTTTGATTTGTCTAATCTCCCTTTACACCTTAGAAGGCCTTCCTCATCTCTGAACAAGTTTAGATCCACAACTACTGATGGTACAGGTTTCTTTTGTTTGTTTCCCATTAGTTAAGAATTCTAACTCTTTATTGTACTCTTTTTGTTGTGCATGGCCTATCCAGTATTTGGTTGCAACTTCTGTATAATTATGATTATTTTTATTTAGCTGTTTGTTAATTGTAGTTAAACAGTTGTGAGCAAACCTCAAACAGTAGGCTGTGACCCTGACAAGTTTACTGAAATCAGAATACTGTTCATAATTAGTGATTGGTTCAACCTTTTCATTTGAAAAGATTAAATTTAATGTCAAGTTAACTTGTTCCACAGGCCATTGGTCTGTATTACAGAGCCACTTAGGTCCCATAAACCAAGTTTTGTTTGACTTCAACAACTTGTAGGATAAACCTCTGGTCAGAAAGTCTGCTGGATTTTGTTTAGTTGGAACATAGTGAAAGTTTACTTGTAGGCTTTCATTAGCTTCAGCTATTTCTTTTAGCCTATTTCTTACAAAGATATTCTTACTATTAATGCTATCATTCCGTATCCAGGCAAGACAAATCTGACTGTCAAGCCAGATGTGGATATGAGTTAAGTACACATCAGTAAGCATCCTTAAGCAATGAAATGGTTTTAATGGCTAATGTAGCAGCCAATAGTTCCAATTGAGGTATGGTTCGGGTAGGTTTGAGAGGTGCAACTTTCCCTTTTGCATAAATTAGGTGACTTTCTGTAGGGCTTACAAGATACGCACAGCACCCATAAGCTTGTGTGCTTGCATCAGCAAACACATGAAGTCTCTGGGGCTTATCCCTAAACCCACAGCACCTTTGAATTTTAATGTTCTGCACTTTTGTTAAATCAGCAGCTAACTTCTTCCAAGATTTTGATTTTCATTTGTTATTGGATCATCCCACCCAACATTTGTCCTCCAAATTTCTTGGAGGAGAATCTTTGATTTTATTGTTGAAGGCAGGAATAGACCCATGGGATCAAAAATTTTGGAAGCCTCTGATAATATTTGTCTTTTAGTATTTGCTTCCTCATCAAGTTTAAAACCTTTAGTACAGATTGAATCATGACTGTTAGAAGTTGCATCCAAATACCAGTTCATACCTAAAGTTTTAACTCTGTCTGATGGCTCAGTAAGACCATTATTATCCTTTAAAATCTTTTTGTTTAAATCCGCATCATTTGAAATCCACTCTCTAAGTTCAAAGTTACCTTGTTGCATAATGTTTTGAGAGTGTTCATAGACTTCAGATAATTCAGATTTTGTTGTTGTTGAGCCTATTAGATTGTCTACGTAAAAATGTTCCTTAAGGAAGTTCAATGTTAAAGAGTTATTAAACTGGTTCAAATGATGTCTAATTGTCAATGATAATAGGCTAGGTGAGCAATTGGCTCCAAACAACACAACATTAAATCTATAGGTTATGAACCCTTTATTCAAATCAAATGGATCCTTGAACCATAAGAACCTAAGTTGGTTCTTATCATATTCATTTTTAAGATTTATTCTCAAAAATGCCTTTGAAATGTCACTTTGTACGGCATATTTGTCTAACCTGAACCTCAGTAAGATCTTCACAAGGTCAGAAATGAGATTAGGACCCTCAATCAGGCAATCATTCAAACTGTGTTTATCACTGTCTTTGAGGCTACAGTTATATACTACTCTGAGTTTTGTTGTTGGGGCATCTTGTCGATAGACCCCCCTGTGGGTTAAATAATGACAACCATCTTTTTTAAAAGGGTTATTTGTTACTTCTTCAATGAAGCCTTTCTGTAGCTGTTCTTTGAAGACATCATTATATGATGGAATATTATTATCTTGTTTGAGTTTTTTCATTACTTTATATAAATGTCCTTTAGCTACTTTGAGATTGTCTCTTAAAGTTGGATAATTTATTTTCCAAGGTAACTCAACAAAATAACTATTGTCTTTGCACTGAATGGTGTCTTCAAATCTTTCTACCATTAACTGATCTTCTGAAGTTTGATTTGTGTCATGTATACCCACAGATTCTAGCAACCATAAAGTTTGAATTGCCTCATCCAAAGTTTCATTTGATAATGATGAATTAATGTTCTCAGTTGAGATAATATTATTCAAAGTGTTGCTATTCTTACAGGCAGGGCCGGATTAAGACCTTTAGAGGCCCTAAGCACTTAAAAGATTTTGGTGCCCCATATATATGTAATTCAAAATATAAACAAAAATAAACCATAAAATAAAATTTTATTTTTTGAAATGAAACAAAACTTACAGTAAGATGGAAAATAATGTTTATTTTTGTATACTTCCACTTCATTTATATTTGAAAAGTTTTCTCCTACTTTTTTAATTGCAAAGTCTTTGATCAGATCCTCAAAACTAATCTTACGTAACACATCTGCTTCTATACTTAGTAGAGATAAGGCATCCAGCCTGCCTTGTTGCATAGTTGTTCTGTTGGTATTTTTAATATACTTCAACTGAGAAAATGAACGCTCAGCTGAGCAATTTGTGACCATTAATGTTAAAAATATACGAAAGGCAATTTCTACATTTGGGAAGGCACACTCAATATTGTCTTCTACAATTATTTTATAAAGTTCAGCATGACTGAATTTGTTTTTACATTTACTATAGCACACGAAAATATTTAATCTATATGTATTTTTAATATGCGCTCAAAGATTTGATATAAACAAAATAATAACGCAAAGCGTAAAGTGTGTGATTACAACGAAATATATTTATTCTCTCAAAAGGGTTGTTGTTCACTACAAATTCAAACAATGAAAAAAAAAAAATACTATATATGAATATATATAATTCAGTTTTCAACAGCTTATAGGCTATAAGCCGCGATTATAATAGTATAATAAATCCATGGTAAATCCGACAATGGAAAATTTCTGTGGTGCCCCCCTTCCCTTGATGCCCTAAGCACGGGCTTATTTTGCTTAATGGTTAATCCGGCCCTGCTTACAGGTGTTATGTAGGACTGAGTTGAGGCACATAGTATTTGTTGGTCATGAACTGTTTTGGTTTAGGTCTAGGTTGTATTTTGATAGGTCACCCAAAGGGGCTATCCCTGATGGAGTCTGAATAGCTATACCATTACCTATCTCTACTATGCCCTTATGAATAAGTTTAATATAATCTGCCCCTATTAGCATTTCAATGTTAGCTACTGTGTTGTTAGTGATATGTCTATCAGCTATTTTGTAGTGTTTTCCCAAATGATTTATGGTTTGTTCTAGTTTGGGTATAACCAGTTTGTTTTGTCCTACTTTAGAAATAATAACTGCTTCAATTTTCTCTAATTTACTTTCTAAATGTAGTTCCAGGTCAATTGTCTTATAGCTATTTTTGTCCGAGTTATCCTTAACAAAGGATGCAATATTGAGGTTTTGTTCATTCGGGCTTGGTGTCAAACCCAATTTATTAACTACATTTTGTGAAACAAATGTTTGTTAAGAACAACAGTCTATAAGACATCTCACTGGAGTGGTGCTACCCTCACTATTCACTAAGTCCAAAGTTATGAAAAAAACTATATAGGGCTATGGGTTGATTGCCTGTGCCCTCATCCGTTGGAAATTTCCAACAGACTTCAGTGGAGGGTTACCGACAAAAGCCCTATGCTTTTTCGTTAGAGAGTTATAAATATGTAGGTTGTTAAAGGACCGTTTTATATTTAAGTGATTACGGTAATTTTAGCGCCCGGATTTGGGAATCCTTATGTTAAAATGAAATTGCCTCACCTTATTTTTGCTGGGTCTTTGTTTGCTTCGATGTAGGGCGTTACGATCATTTTCGGTGTAGGGCCGCCACGATGGAGTTACGCGGCGAATTTACTTAAGGTAATTAATATAGGCAGTCACTATATAACCCCTGAAGGAATAGGCCTATCCTTTTATAGTCACTAGGTTTTATATTATAAGGAATTCACTCAGGACTTTAGGGGGGACAAAGACATCCTCCCTGTTTAAAGCTTCGCTGCAACATAAACAGCCCTGAGAGCCGTTCCTTGGTTCTGGTGTATTATTTGCCGAACTAGCATTATTTTTGTTTGGTCTACTCCTGTGGTAGACTAAACAATAAATTGGGTTTTCTTGTTGCTATGTGAGGCTGATTCATACATACAGGTTCTTTGTACGTATGGCAATTCAATTATTTCATTCCCAATAGGCTATGTCGCCAATCCCGAGGCATTTTTGTATAGATATTTAATTCAATTAATTAATAATTTATATTTAATTATGAAATAAATGTACCACATATGATACCATGTTGTGAGCGCGTATAGTTTTTTCCATATAGGGGGGGGGGGCCGGAGAAAAATTTGTATGTTATAGATCAAAAAATTTTTGACAAACTGTGTAAAACATGTAAAAAAAATGAATCAAAAGAATGAAGTAGAAATTTAGGAAGAGAGAGGTTACTCAAGACCTATTCAAATATGAAAGTTCAAGAGGCCAACTTCTCAAGTTTAGTTAAAGTTATGTCAATCAGTTTGAGAGATTCCTCCCCAATAGTATCCTGATCCATCCTTTGGGGTAATGGTTCTAATTTAGCCCCACACTCCAAAGGATATAGTAATGTGATATCTCTGGTGGTTTCACCAGTTGCTGTTTTCAGTTTTACAACCCTGGTAACTTCGTCTTCACCAGTTTTGAGTTCCAAGACTTTTCCCATTGACCAATGTTGTCTTGGTGTCTTGTCATGTATCAACACAATGTCCCCAATTTTGACTGAATCATTCCAACTTTGTTTTGTTAATTGTTTATGTCTTTCTCTAAGACTTGTTAAGTATTCTTCTCTCCATTTTGTTATAAATTGAGTCTTGATTTGTGTCAAATGTTGGTATTTTGTGTTGAGTCCTTTGTGTCCTATTTCCCAATCTGGATCCTCTGTACTGTTATGTTCAGATTCTGGTAACATGTTTACTGTTTCTCCCTTAATTAGGTGGTTCTTTACAGTTTGTATGTTTCTTTCCCAAATTGAACCATACCATGGTGTATTAACAGGAATGTACTTCCAGGTTATGTTTTGGTTTGGTTAAATGAGTTTGTACTGTTTCACTGTCACAAATCTGATGAATAATTCTTTCACCAGATTTAAAGTATGTGGCATTGTCTGACCATATAGTTTTGGGTACAGAATTGTGTGCACAAAATCGTCTGAAAGCAGCAATAAAAGCTTCTGCTGTCAGATCTTCTACTATGTCTAGACATATGGCACGTGTGGCAGCACAGGTGAAGAGTACAATGTACACTTTGTATTCCTTTGAATCCATTTTGTCTCCAAAACTCACATTTACTGCTCCAGTGTAGTCAATACCGTGGTTTCAAATGGCCGAGTAAATGTTACTCGTTCCACAGGTAGGTCTGGAGGGCTTGGGGTCTTAAAGGGTCGTGAATGGATACGTTTACAAGGAATGCATGTGTTTAAAATTTTCTTTGTTTCAGTTCTACCCTTTGGTAGCCAGTAAGTCTTTCTCAGCTCTGTCAGGGTTTGTGGGTATCCCTGATGAGAGTTTTGTGAAGTGATTTCTCCTTGGAAGAAGAATTGGGTGCTTAGAGTTGTAAGTCAAAGTTGACTTGTTAAGCCTTCCTTTACACCTTATCAGACCCTCTGTATCCAGGTACAGATTTAGATCCATGACAAGTGAAGGAATACCTTTGTTTAATGTGCTACTGGACCTAAGATACTTCAACTCCTTGTCAAATTCTGAAGCTTGTATCTGTTTGAGCCAGTATTTTGTTGCAGTTTCTGTTAAGTTAGAAAAGGCTTTCTGAGGACAGTGTTTGAGAAGGTAGCTATTGACAAACTTGCAGCAATAGCCTGTAATTCTCAAGAGTTTGTTGATGTCTGAATAATGTTGTAGTCAAATATAGGTTTGTCCTCAGTGATCTTTTCAGTTGTCGTAGAGTTGAGTGTGAGGTTAACTACTTTGGCTGGCCAAAGATCCTCACATGTTAGCCATTCGGGCCCTTCATACCAGATTTTATTTGTTTTCAACAGCTTGTAAGAGAGCCCTCTTGTTAAAAAGTCTGCAGGATTCTCTTTTGTTTTTATGTACCTAAATTTGATACCAAGGTTTGTGTTTGCAGTTTGATTTCTGTTAGTCTGTTTTCACAAATATGTTTTTGCAAGAAGTTGTATCTGTGTTGGTCACCCATGTTAGACAAATTTGACTGTCTGTCCTTAAGTAAATGTTTGTTATGTCAACTTCTTTATACACTTGTGAAAGAACGTCTGCTGTTTTAACTCCCAATGAGGCAGCTAATAATTCAAGTTGTGGTACAGTTTTCTTTTGGTTTAAGGGTGCCACTTTTGCCTTTGAATAAACCAAGTTACTTTCATTTTCACTTGTTAAATAGGCACAACACCCGTAAGCTTGTGTGCTGGCATCTGTAAAAATGTGTAGTGTTTGTGATTTCAATCTGTAGCCAGCACATCTTGGTACGTAGATGTCTTGAACTTTGTTCAAGTCTGTGGCTAATTTTTTTTTCCAATGAAGTTGGTCTTCCACTGAAAGTGGTTCATCCCAATCAATTTTCTTTTTCCATAAGTCTTGCAAAAGGGTTTTGGATCTTATGGTTGCTGGTAAATATAATCCAATGGGGTCGAAAATTTTGGATGATTCTGAAAGCACTTGTCTTTTTGTATCGGCATTTGGATTTAAGTTATAACTCTTTGTGCAAAGAGTGTCATCGTGTTCGGAATTCTGTTTTAAAAACCAAAGCATTCCAAGTGTTTTCGTGTAATTGTTTGGTTCAATGTTCCCATTGTTGTCTTTGTTATTTGTTCATTTAATTTAGGAGAATTAGAAAGAGTTTGTACTGTATTCAAACCTCCTACCACTTCAGACTAGTCAATACCCATAGTTTTAGTGGAGTAAATTTACTCCTCCACAGGTAGATCTGGAGGGCTTGGGGCTTTGAATCCTGTACTGTTTTTGTGTTGTTTGGCCTATGGCCTAGGGAGGCCACAAGACTTTTTTTTGTTTGGTCTCTGGCCAAAGGAGGACTCAAGACCCTTGCTGTTTGGGTTATGGCCAAGGAGGCCACAAACCCCTGTTTGGGCTATGGCCAAGGGAGGCCACAAAACCCCTGTAGTTTGGGCTGTGGCCAAGGGAGGCCACAAGACCCCTGTAGTTTGGGCTGTGGCCAAGGGAGGCCACAAAACCCCTGTAGTTTGGGCTGTGGCCAAAAGACCCCTGTAGTTTGGGCTGTGGCCACGGGAGGCCACAAGACCCCTGTAGTTTGGGCTGTGGCCAAGGGAGGCCACAAGACCCCTGTAGTTTGGGCTGTGGCCAAGGGAGGCCACAAAACCCTGTAGTTTGGGCTGTGGCCAAGGGAGGCCACAAGACCCCTGTAGTTTGGGCTGTGGCCAAGGGAGGCCACAAAACCCCTGTAGTTTGGGCTGTGGCCAAGGGAGGCCACAAAACCCCTGTAGTTTGGGCTGTGGCCAAGGGAGGCCACAAGACCCCTGTAGTTTGGGCTGTGGCCAAGGGAGATTTGGGTTGTGGCCAAGGGAGGCCACAAAGCCCCTGTTTGTTGGGCTATGGCCAAGGTAGGCCATCAACCCGTTTGATGAATTTGTTGGGCTATGGCCAAGGTAGGCCAAGGCCCTTTGATGATTTGTTGGGCTATGGCCAAGGGTAGGCCATCAGCCCTTTGATGAATTTGTTGGGCTATGGCCAAGGGTAGGCCATCAGCCGTTTGATGAATTTGTTGGCTATGGCCAAGGGTAGGCCATCAACCCTTTGATGAATTTGTTGGGCTATGGCCAAGGTAGGCCAAGGCCCTTTGGAGTAGAGTAGTTTGTTTGTACGTGTCACTGTCTAACCATATAATTTTTGGCACAAAATTATGTGCACAGAATCAGAGCGCAGCAATAAAAGCTTTTACTCTCCGATCCTTGGTTATGTTTAGACAGGTTGTTGTGTTTGAGACACATTGAAAGAGTAGTGTGTGTGTGTGTGTGTGTGTATGTGTGTGTGTGTCATTCCTCCGAATCCAGTTGGTCTTCAAAACTTGGATTCACCACTCCAATGAAATTAATACCCGTAGTTATGAATGAGTAAATGTTGTATATCCTACAGGTAGGTCTGGAAGGTTTGGGGTTTTGAAGGAATCCAATCTGTTTGCAAGGAATGTATGTGTCTGTTAATGAAATCTGTTGTGTTTCTTCTTTTAAAAGAAGAATTGGATGTTTGAAGTCGTATGTATATATTTATATACTGTACCGTACGTATGTGTGTAAATGTGTACAGTATTTTGTTATAGGGTTTATTTTTGGGTTTTGGATTAGGTTAATCAATTTGGCTGAGTAAAGACCCTCAAACGTTGCATTTGAGACCCTTATATCAAGCCTGGACTTGAAATAGGTTGGGCCTATATGTCAAATAGGACTTCGAATAGGTTGGGCCTATATGTCAAATAGGACTTCGGAATAGGTTGGGCCTATATGTCAAATAGGACTTCGGAATAGGTTGGGCCTATATGTCAAATAGGACTTCGGAATAGGTTGGGCCTATATGTCAAATAGGACTTGATAGGTTGGGCCTATATGTCAAATAGGAAATTGGAATGTCAAATAGGACTTGGAATAGGTTAAATAGGACTTCGAATAGGTAATAGGTTGGCCTATATGTCAAATAGGACCGAATAGGTAATAGGTTGGGCCTATATGTCAAATAGGACTTGGAATAGGTTGGGCCTATATGTCAAATAGGACTTGGTATGCCTATATGTCAAATAGGACTTCGGAATAGGTTGGGCCTATATGTCAAATAGGACTTGGAATAGGGTCACGAATAGGTGTTAGGTGGGTGTTGGTTTGAATTCGTGCAATTGCTTTAGGTCTTTGTGATGTTACAGATCTGAGTCGAATTTTGTGATGTTACAGTTCGAGTCGAATTTTGTGATGTTACAGGTCTGAGTCGAATTTTGTGATGTTAATGAGTAAGTTAAATTGCTGAAATAAATTTTATAACCTACACCACAGGTTCAATTATAAATTTAGTGTTTTTAGTTAGGATAGGCCTTGAGTGTAAAGAGTAAGGCCTACTTTAAGAGGTAGGCCCTTTGTGTAAGGTAAAGTTAGGTGGGCCTACTAAATATGCCTATTTGTTGGGCCTACCTAATAGGCTTATGTTTGGGCCTATTATTTTATAGGACCTCAAATGAGTTAAGCCTGTTAAATTAACAAGGCTTTGTTTTTAGTTTGAAGAGTAGGACCTATTAAATAGGCTTAATGTTGTGGGCCTATTTTTTTATAGGACCTAAATTGAGTTATGCTTGTTAAATGAACAAGCCTTTGTTTTCGGTTAGTGTAAAGGTAAAGGGATCGGTTCCCAGTTGAATAGGCCACCATATGAAAAAACTATAGTGGGGTTACGGTTGAAATTAGGGTTAGGCCAATGTGGTAAGCCTAGCCACTGCGTGTCAGTGTAAATTGTAGAGGGGTTAGTTCCCCATACACAGGGCCACCATTTGAAAAAACTATATAGGGCTATGGGTTGATTGCCTGTGCCCTCATCCGTTGGAAATTTCCAACAGACTTCAGTGGAGGGTTACCGACAAAAGCCCTATGCTTTTTCGTTAGAGAGTTATAAATATGTAGGTTGTTAAAGACCGTTTATATTTAAGTGATTACGGTAATTTTAGCGCCCGGATTTGGAATCCTTATGTTAAAATGAAATTGCCTCACCTTATTTTTGCTGGGTCTTTGTTTGCTTCGATGTAGGGCGTTACGATCATTTTCGGTGTAGGGCCGCCACGATGGAGTTACGCGGCGAATTTACTTAAGGTAATTAATATAGGCAGTCACTATATAACCCCTGAAGGAATAGGCCTATCCTTTTATAGTCACTAGGTTTTATATTATAAGGAATTCACTCAGGACTTTAGGGGGACAAAGACATCCTCCCTGTTTAAAGCTTCGCTGCAACATAAACAGCCCTGAGAGCCGTTCCTTGGTTCTGGTGTATTATTTGCCGAACTAGCATTATTTTTGTTTGGTCTACTCCTGTGGTAGACTAAACAATAAATTGGGTTTTCTTGTTGCTATGTGAGGCTGATTCATACATACAGGTTCTTTGTACGTATGGCAATTCAATTATTTCATTCCCAATAGGCTATGTCGCCAATCCCGAGGCATTTTTGTATAGATATTTCATTCAATTAATTAATAATTTATATTTAATTATGAAATAAATGTACCACATATGATACCATGTTGTGAGCGCGTATAGTTTTTCCATAAAAGTAATAGTTGGTAAAAGAATCTCAGTGTTTCTTGTTACATTGTTTGAACAAACAGAATGTCCCATGAAAGTGGCATTTTCTTTGTTACCTTTGTTTGGGGGAGGTATCTTTTGAGTTTGAGTACTATTGTTTGGACACTTTGGTGAATCACACATTGATGAGACATGTCGTAAACTTTTACAAAACTTACACTTGAATCTTAACCTAGATTTACAGTCTTTCTTATAATGTCCCTGGCCAGTACACTTTTTACACAGGTTCAACTGTTCACATCTTTTAGCTCTTTGGTTAAAGTCTGAATATTTGTCACACCCAGTACTACTGTGTTCATTACTTGCACAAAATTTGCAATGTGGTGTGTAAGTTGAGGCAGCAGTTACATTAAAGTTCTGTAATGTAGGTGTTCGTGTATTATAGTTGGTCACATTGATTCTACAGTATCAAGTTTTGTCTGTTTGGCTGTAGCTAGTTGGTCTCTGGGAACAGTCTTTGGTTTATCCATAGTCTGGGTCTTATGTGTTGGAATATCTCTCAATTTGTAATTAGTTAGGATATTGGGGAAGTGTTTTCTTATATCTTCCAGATTAGGATAATTTTCTCCGTCTTTAGAATTAAAATATCTTTAACCCTCAAAGGAAGGCACCTAAGTACTATGCCTTGTATAATCCAAGATGAAGCTTTAATATCTATCTCATTGCTAACCAGTTGTCCTATAATAGCTTCTAATTTTGTATAAAAAATTTCCATATCACTATGGTTATCTTTTATGGGTGCAAATTCAAAATTTGTTGAGATAATTCATATACAATCTCATCTTTATTAATGTAATTACGTTTTAAGAGATCAATAGCTACTTCATATGAATTCCCTACGGCTGGTAAATAGGCTATCAGGTTATAGGCTGGGCCTTTAAGGGAACTAGTTAAGTAACTAAACTTTTCAACAGTTGAAATATAGGTTTATTACCTATTAAATTCTCAAATTTGTCAATGAAAGATGGGAATTGTACCGTGTCCCCTTCAAATGTTGGTACTAGCAAAATGGGTAACTGAGCCCTCAATTCTTGTGACTCAGGATTTAGCATGCCACTTAAATTTTGTTGAAGGTTAGCTCTACTTTGATTAAAATCAGAATTAGGTTTTTTTTGGTGTTAAGTCAGTCAAACGAGACCGTAGTCTCCTTATTTGCTGTTCAATTGAGATTACCTGATCATCATCATCAGCGTAAAGGTCTATCAATTGTTCTTCAGCCATTTCGGATTCAACTAACTCTGAAATACTCTCATTAATGGCTATTATTTCCTTCTTTTTAGTTTCCAATTTAAGAATTACACTCTCTAAATTTTCCTTACCTGGTTGTGTAATATTGTTAAAAGTGTTCACAGCCTTTGTAACAGCTCCCAACTTTGCCCCCCTTTTCTTTTTAACTTTTTCAATTCCGCACTGTCCATGTCTAAGTCAAAATTGTTTAACTGGGGATCGTAATGAAATAGAGGACAAGAAGAAATTACCAGAGAAGAAGAGCACAGACAAAACAGTCAAGTTTAAATTTGGTTTAATCCCCCCCAAGTATTTGTGTGTCACTCAGGTCTAAGCTTATAAGAGAATGAGACTCCTTAAATGTAAATGTTTCCTAGTTAGGCCCTAGGTTGTAGACCTAATTAGGCTTGATTAGGTTAGGTTTAGGCTTAGGCTTAGGCTTAGGCTAGGCTTAGGCTAGACCATTTAGCCTAATTCTGCAATTTTTGTTAAGTAAGGTTAAGGTTTGTAAATTCCCCACACACGGACCACCAATGCGAAAAATGCTCTGTATGAATTGGTCCACAATTAACCCACCCCTTATATCTCCAGTCTAACTATAGAGTAGATCAAGTCTAGCCTAGAGGGGTCAGCCTAAAGATTCCGGAAATGGTCCAGAGCGGGCAGATAAATTGAGGTCCACAGTAGGATTCCTCACCAAATTAGGTTAGGGCAATCTACCTTCACCTTTGTTAAGCTATGAGTTGATGCTGGGTCTTAGGCCACAATGTAGGCCTAACTTGTCTGACCCAGCTTAATTTAATGTGATTAAATTGCTGGGTTAAAAACTCAATTAGTCACTTACTGTTAGTTATTGGAGTCTCTGTTCTCCGGTTGTGTAATTGTCGAGAGCGTACTTGCTGGTGGGGATCTTTTCGTTGTCTGTTCTCGTCCCTTCCCCAGTTCCGTCCTTTCGCCCTGTTCCTCGTTTTCGTTCTCTTTTGTTCTCCTCTTCGCGGGGCTTTTCCCCAGCGTTGTCTTGGTTTTTTCCTCGGTTGGTTGAGCGGTAATGTATCTCCATTACCGAGCACGCTCTTCTCACACAGTATATAATACTAGTGTGGAGAATAACTCTGGTGAGCAACCAATTGGTTTCATCCACCCAGTTATTGACATAAAAGGAACTTAACAATTGTTAGATTAACTACCTACCTACTCAGTGAACCATTTTCGTTACCTCCCAACTGCCCACTCATCAGTTTTCCATAAATGGGGCTCACGTGGAGGTTTACTGAATTAAAACAAAAATTTCTTGAGTTGTGTTATTAATTGCCGCAAACCGTTTTAAGATAGCTCCTATAATAACGAATTTATTAAGGCTTATAATGGGGTGAATAATTAATTTATGGACACCCTGTATAAAGAACGACGCTTGTGTAGAAGAGCGTCCGTACAAGATGAGGAGGGAGAACGAGCAAATGAAAAATGAGGCACCTCCCAGGAATCGAACCCGGGATCATCCAATTGCCGGTCGGATATGCTAACCACTGCACCAAGGTCCCCGATCAGTCAAAACTCGTAATATCTCCTACAGGGCATTCGATTCCGCTCGTATATAGGAGAATTATGAGTTCTAACTGGTCGGGGACCTTGGTGCAGTGGTTAGCATATCCGACCGGCAATTGGATGATTCCAGGTTCGATTCCTGGGAGGTGCCTAATTTTTCATTTGCTCGTTCTCCCTCCTCATCTTGTGCGGACGCTCTTCTACACAAGCGTCGTTCTTTACATTAATTATACTGTGTGTGTGTTTGCAGTTAAAATATATATATATATTATATATATATATATTTTGAAAAAACTATATAGGGCTATGGGTTGATTGCCTGTGCCCTCATCCGTTGGAAATTTCCAACAGATTTCAGTGGAGGGTTACCGACAAAAGCCCTATGCTTTTTCGTTAGAGAGTTATGAATATGTAGGTGTTTAAAGGACCTTTTTTTTATAAGTGATTACGGTAATTCTAGCGTCGGGATTTGCGCGACGTACAGTATACTAGAATGAAAATAATTTGCCTCACCTTATTTTTGTGGGTCTTTGTTTGCTTCGATGTAGGGCGTTACGATCATTTCGGTGTAGGGCCGCCACGATGGTTACGCGGCGAATTTACTTAAGGTAATTAATATAGGCAGTCACTATATAAACCCCTGAAGGAATAGGCCTATCCTTTTATAGTCTTAGGTTTTATATTATAAGGAATTCACTCAGAACTAGAGGGGGACAAAGACATCCTCCCAGTTTAAAGCTTCGCTGTAACATAAACAGCCCTGAGAGCCGTTCCTTGGTTCTGGTGTATTATTTGCCGAACTAGCAAATTTTTTGTTTGTCTACTCCTTTGGTAGACTAAACAATAAATTGGGTTTTCTTGTTGCTATGTGAGGCTGATTCATACATACAGGTTCTTTGTACGTATGGCAATTCAATTATTTCATTCCCAATAGGCTATGTCGCCAATCCCGAGGCAATTTTGTATAGATATTTAATTCAATTAATTAATAATTTATATTTAATTATGAAATAAATGTACCACATATGATACCATGTTGTGAGTGCGTATAGTTTTTCCATATACTGGGGGGGGCCGGAGAAAAATTTGTATGTTATAGATCAAATTTTTTGATAAACTGTGTAAACATGTAAATGGATTGAAAAGAATGAAGTAGAAATTTAGGAGAGAGAGGTTACTCAAGACCTATTCAAATATGAAAGTTCAAGAGGCCAACTTCTCAAGTTTAGTTAAAGTTATGTCAATCAGTTTGACTCCCTTTAGGTATAGGAAATTTATGGGATTAAAGTAAAGTTATTAAGCATTTTAACTTTGCTCAGTTTGTGTAAGTTTTATAAGTCACCAGTCTTAATTTTTTCTTGTAAAAGTTTTCTGGCTTTCAAAGCAGTCTTTCTTTGAGGCCTGTCTGGTTTAGTCTGAGTTACATCAGGCACATTGAGAGATTCCTCCCCAATAGTATCCTGATCCATCCTTTGGGGTAATGGTTCTAATTTAGCCCCACACTCCAAAGGATATAGTAATGTGATATCTCTGGTGGTTCACCAGTTGCTGTTTTCAGTTTTACAACCCTGGTAACTTCGTCTTCACCAGTTTTGAGTTCCAAGACTTTTCCCATTGACCAATGTTGTCTTGGTGTCTTGTCATGTATCAACACAATGTCCCCAATTTTGACTGAATCATTCCAACTTTGTTTTGTTAATTGTTTATGTCTTTCTCTAAGACTTGTTAAGTATTCTTCTCTCCATTTTGTTATAAATTGAGTCTTGATTTGTGTCAAATGTTGGTATTTTGTGTTGAGTTCTTTGTGTCCTATTTCCCAATCTGGATCCTCTGTACTGTTATGTTCAGATTCTGGTAACATGTTTACTGTTTCTCCCTTAATTAGGTGGTTTGGTGTGAGAGGTTCTGGCTCATTAATACCATCTCCCACATAAGTTAATGGTCTGTTGTTGACAACATTTTCAATTTCTGACAGAATAGTCATGAGTTCAAAAAGTTGTAGATGTTTTGTCCCAATAGTCTTTTTAAGGCAGTTCTTTACAGTTTGTATGTTTCTTTCCCAAATTGAACCATACCATGGTGTATTAACAGGAATGTACTTCCAGGTTATGTTGTGTTTGGTTAAATGAGTTTGTACTGTTTCACTGTCACAAATCTGATGAATAATTCTTTCACCAGATTTGAAGTATGTGGCATTGTCTGACCATATAGTTTTGGGTACAGAATTGTGTGCACAAAATCGTCTGAAAGCAGCAATAAAAGCTTCTGCTGTCAGATCTTCTACTATGTCTAGACATATGGCACGTGTGGCAGCACAGGTGAAGAGTACAATGTACACTTTGTATTCCTTTGAATCCATTTTGTCTCCAAAACTCACATTTACCGCTCCAGTGTAGTCAATACCCGTGGTTTCAAATGGCCGAGTAAATGTTACTCGTTCCACAGGTAGGTCTGGAGGGCTTGGGGTCTTAAAGGGTCGTGAATGGATACGTTTACAAGGAATGCATGTGTTTAAAATTTTCTTTGTTTCAGTTCTACCCTTTGGTAGCCAGTAAGTTTTTCTCAGCTCTGTCAGGGTTTGTGGGACTCCCATGTGGTGTATTTTGTTGTGGGTATCCCTGATGATGAGTTTTGTGAAGTGATTTCTCCTTGGAAGAAGAATTGGGTGCTTAGAGTTGTAAGTCAAAGTTGACTTGTTAAGCCTTCCTTTACACCTTATCAGACCCTCTGTATCCAGGTACAGATTTAGATCCATGACAAGTGAAGGAATACCTTTGTTTAATGTGCTACTGGACCTAAGATACTTCAACTCCTTGTCAAATTCTGAAGCTTGTATCTGTTTGAGCCAGTATTTTGTTGCAGTTTCTGTTAAGTTAGAAAAGGCTTTCTGAGGACAGTGTTTGAGAAGGTAGCTATTGACAAACTTGCAGCAATAGACTGTAATTCTCAAGAGTTTGTTGGTCTGAATAAAGGTGATAGTCAAATATAGGTTTGTCCTCAGTGATCTTTTCAGTTGTTGTAGAGTTGAGTGTGAGGTTAACTACTTTGGCTGGCCAAAGATCCTCACATGTTAGCCATTCGGGCCCTTCATACCAGATTTTATTTGTTTTCAACAGCTTGTAAGAGAGCCCTCTTGTCAAAAAGTCTGCAGGATTCTCTTTTGTTTTTATGTACCTAAATTTGATACCAAGGTTTGTGTTTGCAGTTTTGATTTCTGTTAGTCTGTTTTTCACAAATATGTTTTTGCAAGAAGTTGTATCTGTGTTGGTCACCCATGTTAGACAAATTTGACTGTCTGTCCTTAAGTAAATGTTTGTTATGTCAACTTCTTTATACACTTGTGAAAGAAAGTTTGCTGTTTTAACTCCCAATGAGACAGCTAATAATTCAAGTTGTGGTACAGTTTTTTTTGGTTTAAGGGTGCCACTTTTGCCTTTGAATAAACCAAGTTACTTTCATTTTCACTTGTTAAATAGGCACAACACCCATAAGCTTGTGTGCTGGCATCTGTAAAAATGTGTAGTGTTTGCGATTTCAATCTGTAGCCAGCACATCTTGGTACGTAGATGTCTTGAACTTTGTTCAAGTCTGTGGCTAATTTTTTCCAATGAAGTTGGTCTTCCACTGAAAGTGGTTCATCCCAATCAATTTTCTTTTTCCATAAGTCTTGCAAAAGGATTTTGGATCTTATGGTTGCTGGTAAATATAATCCAATGGGGTCGAAAATTTTGGATGATTCTGAAAGCACTTGTCTTTTTGTATCGGCATTTGGATTTAAGTTATAACTCTTTGTGCAAAGAGTGTCATCGTGTTCGGAATTCTGTTTTAAAAACCAAAGCATTCCAAGTGTTTTCGTGTAATTGTTTGGTTCAATGTTCCCATTGTTGTCTTTTGTTATTTGTTCATTTAATTTAGGAGAATTAGAAAGAGTTTGTACTGTATTCAAACCTCCTACCACTTCAGACTAGTCAATACCCGTAGTTTTAGTGGAGTAAATTTACTCCTCCACAGGTAGATCTGGAGGGCTTGGGGCTTTGAATCCTGTACTGTTTTTGTGTTGTTTGGCCTATGGCCAAGGGAGGCCACAAGACCCTTTTTGTTTGGTCTCTGGCCAAAGGAGGCCACAAGACCCTTGTTGTTTGGTCTCTGGCCAAGGGAGGCCACAAGACCAATGTTGTTTGGTCTCTGGCCAAGGGAGGCCACAAGACCCTGTTGTTTGGTCTCTGGCCAAGGGAGGCCACAAGACCCTTGATGAATTGTTGGGCTATGGCCAAGTGAGCCATCAGCCCTTGATGAATTGTTGGGCTATGGCCAAGGTAGGCCATGCCCTTTGATGAATTTGTTGGGCTATGGCCAAGGTAGGCCAAGCCCTTTGATGATTTGTTGGGCTATGGCCAAGGTAGGCCATCAGCCCTTTGATGAATTTGTTGGGCTATGGCCAAGGTAGGCCATCAGCCCTTTGATGAATTTGTTGGGCTATGGCCAAGGTAGGCCATCAGCCCTTTGATGAATTTGTTGGGCTATGGCCAAGGTAGGCCATCAGCCCTTTGATGAATTTGTTGGGCTATGGCCAAGGGTAGGCCAAGCCCTTTGATGAATTTGTTGGGCTATGGCCAAGGTAGGCCATCAGCCCTTTGATGAATTTGTTGGGCTATGGCCAAGGTAGGCCATCAGCCCTTTGATGAATTTGTTGGGCTATGGCCAAGGTAGGCCATCAGCCCTTTGATGAATTTGTTGGGCTATGGCCAAGGGTAGGCCATCAGCCCTTTGATGAATTTGTTGGGCTATGGCCAAGGTAGGCCATCAGCCCTTTGATGAATTTGTTGGGCTATGGCCAAGGTAGGCCAAGCCCTTTGATGAATTTGTTGGGCTATGGCCAAGGTAGGCCATCAGCCCTTTGATGAATTTGTTGGGCTATGGCCAAGGGTAGGCCATCAGCCCTTTGATGAATTTGTTGGGCTATGGCCAAGGGTAGGCCATCAGCCCTTTGATGAATTTGTTGGGCTATGGCCAAGGTAGGCCATCAACCCTTTGATGAATTTGTTGGGCTATGGCCAAGGTAGGCCATCAGCCCTTTGATGATTTGTTGGGCTATGGCCAAGGGTAGGCCATCAGCCCTTTGATGAATTTGTTGGGCTATGGCCAAGGTAGGCCAAGGCCCTTTGGAGTAGAGTAGTTTGTTTGTACGTGTCACTGTCTAACCATATAATTTTTGGCACAAAATTATGTGCACAGAATCAGAGCGCAGCAATAAAAGCTTTTACTCTCCGATCCTTGGTTATGTTTAGACAGGTTGTTGTGTTTGAGACACATGAAAGAGTAGTGTGTGTGTGTGTGTGTGTGTCATTCCTCCGAATCCAGTTGGTCTTCAAAACTTGGATTCACCACTCCAATGAAGTTAATACCCGTAGTTATGAATGAGTAAATGTTGTGTATCCTACAGGTAGGTCTGGAAGGTTTGGGGTTTTGAAGGAATCCAATCTGTTTGCAAGGAATGTATGTGTCTGTTGATGAAATCTGTTGTGATTCTTCTTTTAAAAGAAGAATTGGATGTTTGAAGTCGTATGTATATATTTATATACTGTACCGTACGTATGTGTGTGTAAATGTGTATTTTGTTATAGGGTTTTATTTTTTGGTTTTGGGTTAGGTTAATCAATTTGGCTGAGTAAAGATCCTCAAACGTTGCATTTGAGACCCTTATATCAAGCCTTGTCTGTTTTATGCCTATATGTCAAATAGGAATTGGAATAGGTTGGGCCTATATTGGTCAAATAGGAATTGGAATAGGTTGGGCCTATATGGTCAAATAGGACTTGGAATAGGTTGGGCCTATATGTCAAATAGGACTTGGAATAGGTTGGGCCTATGTCAAATAGGACTTGGAATAGGTTGGGCCTATATGTCAAATAGGACTTGGAATAGGTTGGGCCTATATTGGTCAAATAGGAATTGGAATAGGTTGGGCCTATATTGGTCAAATAGGACTTGGAATAGGTTGGGCCTATGTCAAATAGGACTTGGAATAGGTTGGGCCTATATGTCAAATAGGACTTGGAATAGGTTGGGCCTATATGTCAAATAGGACTTGGAATAGGTTGGGCCTATATGTCAAATAGGACTTCGAATAGGTAATAGGTTGGGCCTATATGTCAAATAGGACTTCGAATAGGTTGGAATAGGGTCACGAATAGGTGTTAGGTGGGTGTAGGTTTGAATTCGTGCAATTGCTTTAGGTCTTTGTGATGTTACAGTTCGAGTCGAATTTTGTGATGTTACAGTTCGAGTCGAATTTTGTGATGTTACAGTTCGAGTCGAATTTTGTGATGTTACAGTTCGAGTCGAATTTTGTGATGTTACAGTTCGAGTCGAATTTTGTGATGTTACAGTTCGAGTCGAATTTTGTGATGTTACAGTTTGAGTCGAATTTTGTGATGTTAGAGGTCTGAGTCGAATTTTGTGATGTTAATGAGTCTTATGAGTAAGTTAAATTGCTGAAATAAATTTTATAACCTACACCACAGGTTCAATTATAAATTTAGTGTTTTTAATTAGGATAGGCCTTGAGTGTAAAGAGTAAGGCCTACTTTAAGAGGTAGGCCCATTATGTAAGGTAAAGTTAGGTGGGCCTACTAAATAGGCCTATTTGTTGGGCCCACCAAGTAGGCTTATGTTTGGGCCTATTATTTTATAGGACCTCAAATGAGTTAAGCCTGTTAAATTAACAAGGCTTTGTTTTTAGTTTGAAGAGTAGGACCTATTAAATAGGTTTAATGTTGTGGGCCTATTATTTTTAGGACCTAAAATAAGTTATGCTTGTTAAATGAACAAGCCTTTGTTTTCGATTAGTGTAAAGGTAAAGGAATCGGTTCCCAGTTGCTTAGGCCACCATATGAAAACTATAGTGGGGTTATGGTTGAAATTAGGGTTAGGCCTACTGAGTTAAGCCTAGCCACTACGTGTGTCAGTGTAAATTTTAGAGGGGTTAGTTCCCCACACGGGCCACCATTTGAAAAAACTATATAGGGCTATGGGTTGATTGCCTGTGCCCTCATCCGCTGAAAATTTCCAGCAGATTTCAGTGGAGGGTTACCGACAAAAGCCCTATGCTTTTTCGTTAGAGAGTTATGAATATGTAGGTGTTTAAAGGACCTTTTTTTATTTAAGTGATTACGGTAATTCTAGCGTCGGGATTTGCGCGACGTACAGTATACTAGAATGAAAATAATTTGCCTCACCTTATTTTTGCTGGGTCTTTGTTTGTTTCGATGTAGGGCGTGACGGTCATTTTCGGTGTAGGGCCGCCACGATGGGGTTACGCGGCGAATTTACTTAAGGTAATTAATGTAGGCAGTCACTATATAAACCCCTGAAGGAATAGGCCTATCCTTTTATAGTCTTAGGTTTTATATTATAAGGAATTCACTCAGAACTAGAGGGGGGACAAAGACATCCTCCCAGTTTAAAGCTTCGCTGTAACATAAACAGCCCTGAGAGCCGTTCCTTGGTTCTGGTGTATTATTTGCCGAACTAGCAAAATTTTTGTTTGGGCTACTCCTTTGGTAGACTAAACAATAAATTGGGTTTTCTTGTTGCTATGTGAGGCTGATTCATACATACAGGTTCTTTGTACGTATGGCAATTCAATTATTTCATTCCCAATAGGCTATGTCGCCAATCCCGAGGCAATTTTGTATAGATATTTAATTCAATTAATTAATAATTTATATTTAATTATGAAATAAATGTACCACATATGATACCATGTTGTGAGTGCGTATAGTTTTTCCATATATATATATGGGCTACGTCGTGGCCAATGTCGCAACACCGCTTCCTGGAGAGCAGCGATGTTAAGCGACATTGGGTCTGGGTAGTAGTCGGATGGGAGACCGTCCTCCGCGCCCAGATTATGTAGCGACCCGTGGTTCGGATTCCACATAAAGCTGTAGGTTCCTTCCGTCATATGACCTTAGATGTTGCGAAGGAAGTTAAATAACCCCAATAAAAAGAATATATATATATAGTGTTGGGAGTAACGCCTTTACTTATTTTGTAACGGTAACGCCGTTATTTTATTTATATTGTAACGAAATTGGTAACGCCGTTACTTTTCATTCCATTTTCAGTCATTATTCGTTACTCGTTACTTCCTTATACGCTCATCTTGGAAACGTATATGAATGAAAATGGCTTCACACTAAACGTGCGCAAACATGTTTGAACACAACACTCGTGACACAATGATTCAACACGTTGACACTCGACAGACTGTCCTTAAAAAGGACATTTTTGAAAAATTAGTTTTTCTGAACTGTAACAAAAGTCTTCTTGAAAGACATTCAGCAAATAGTTTTAAGATTTATATTTTGTTTCTGATATGAATAATTAATCCATTAATCCTTTTGGCATTTTGTAATTTTTTATTCACGATTTGTTTTAGTGTATTTTGCTTAATAATTTTCGTTTTTGTAATACTTGAAGTGCAAAGAGCAATTTTATTTTACATTTTTAGGGTTTTTCTCAAGGTCTATTGATCGCTATTAATATTATTTCAAATGGTAAAATTGTTAAATTGTATCGCTTATTATTTAAGTATAAGTCTAAAATCAGGTAATGTTTCATTGTATTATATATGTGACCTTAATTAAATATTTGCTCGATATTCAGAAATTCTTTCGTAATTGTGATGTAGATATATCGGTGCTACTATAGCGTGCGGTCTACGAAGTTATTTACACTATAGCGTACGGTCTACAACATATTTACACTATAGACTGCGGTCTACAATTTTTCCAATACTCTAGAGTCTAGACTGTGTACACCCTAACCCAGTGATGGCGAACCTATGACACGCGTGTCAGCAGTGACACGCCGCAGGGTTTCAGGTGACACGCGATGGATGTTGAAAATGTTTGGTATTCTGATGAAAAACTGCAATAAATCGTCTACGCCCTAGTACTTTCGATTAATAAGTCAGCTATCTATGATTTTGTAGTTAAATTTAAAATGCATGTATGCAAGTGACACGCCAACAATATCATTATTTAAAAAACACGAATTTTGGCACACTGGATAAAAAGGTTCGCCATCACTGCCCTAACCTAACCAGTACCTACCTCACATTCGTCCCCAAAGATAAAGGCGAGTCATTTCGGGTCAGGTCAGGTCAGGTCAGCGCAAATTCGAGTCAGGTCAGGTCACTTCAGCACAAACTCTTTTGTAGACTAAAGATATCTTTGTATACCGTACGCTATAGTAGCACCGATATATCATATTCTTATATTGAGAAATACTACAGTATATTCTCTAGTTTATTATAAAGGTAACGGTAACTGTAACGTATTACTTTTCCATAGAAATAACTGTAGCGGTAATGACGTTACTTTCTTTTGCAAGTAATGGTAACGGTAACGGCGTTACTTTAAAAAAGTAATGCGCCCAACACTGACACTGTGTATATATATATTATATATATATATATGACCTAGTTTTAGCCGTTTAAGGTGATAATGATTTGATTGTATGTTAATGATTAATTGATGCAATGACTGATTGCTTATTAATGAAAGGCTGGGTTAATAATTTATGATGTCATACAGTATCACCGATTGGAAATGGCTATTCGATTAGGCCCACCATACTATTGGAAGTGACAGTAATGGCAGCGAGGGTCACCAGCTTGAATTACACCCAAGCAAATTAATATTAAGGTTATAAAAAGTACCTTATAGTTTTGTATTTTATTATGAAAATAAAGCCGTTATTTATTCACTGTGATATAACAAAGAATTGACAGTAATTAATTGATAGTTTTACGTTATGCTTATGACATAGACTTGGCTAAATAGTTGAAATGTTAATAGCTTAATTGACACGTAATATGTAATATACTCATTGATGGTATGTAAATGGCATGCAACATGGAACATTGAATGGGCCTAGTAAATGATATAAAGAATGCACGTGCGTTTGGTACATTGAATGGAATAAGTGGTTATTTGATTAAGTAGGCTAGATGATTGAATGGGCCTAGTAATGACATAAAATAAATGATGCGGCCCCATAATAATGGAAGTTAATGACGTGCATTATTGGATAGGCCTAATGATAGTTGAGGGAATATACACTGTAAATGAATTAGGCCTGCAGTAAGAGAAATTAAGTTATCACATAAACATATAAATGAACACAATAACACAATGATACGCGGAATTACGGTATTGAAATGGTACTTGAATTGGATAATAGGCCTACTGCGTTCTTTCACGAGAGTCAGTTGGAACGCTTAATTACACTTGGGGGTGTAGTCTACCGTTCGGCGGTAGGTTATTAATGTAGGCTTCACAAGAGTACTTAGAATAGGATGTACTTATCTTACCCGGACGATGTAAACTCTGTTGAAGGCGGGTTGAAGAGGAACCTATTACCGTAGACTCGAGTTGTCGTTGTCCATTAAGCCTCTCGAGATGATGGAGATGCTTTACCTTACCTTAAATTTACCTTAAAGCGCTTCTGCCTCAAGGGTGCGCTGCTCCCACGAAGTCCACTCAGCGCCTCCTGAGGCGGGGCCACGACGGGGTCGCCACCCTTCGTTTCTCTTGCTCCTGCCATACGATTTGGTCCCCTATTGAATTTGTGGGGGCTGGTCTGGCAGAGGAATACCCTGACACTGTGGGTTGGTCGGGTATGTTGGCTAAAAACATGTCCAAGTGTTTTTTAAAAGTATCTACTGGGACTGCACTTATATCTCTAAGGTACTGAGGCAAAGAGTTAAACAGGCGAGAACCCTGCCTAGAGATACTATTATATTGAAGGGTTTGAATCCTTCTCAGACTCTTTGGTGGGAGGTGATATTTTTTACACATTCTGCCAGTTCTTGTTAAGGTGGGCACAATTGGTTCAGTATTGGGGGCAACTAAAAGCCCTTCTAGAATTTTCCAGGTGTAGATTAGGATGTATCTCTCAAACCTTCTCTCTATGGAATAAAGGTTGAGGCCTCTAAGCCTATCCCAGTAGTTTAATTTGTCTTTACTCACCTGTTGCCCATCAGGTTGTTTAATATACGAGGTAAAGGTTCTTTGTAGGCCCTCAATTTTTTGCAATTCATTCTGTTTGTGGGGAAACCATAATTGAGAGCAGTAGTCAATGCGTGGAAGGACAAGTGATTTCCACAGGGTAAGCATAGTCATACTGTCCCTAGTTCTGAATGTCCTCAGTATATATCCTATTAGTTGTTTGCATGATGAGGTTACTTTGTCAATGTGCCTGTTGAATGTTGCATCTTCAGATAATATAATCCCTAGATCCCTGACATGATCAGTTTGTGCAATATCTTTTCCTGTGGGTCCAGTGTAGTTGAATTGTTCTTTCAGGTATTTATTTGGTCCATACTTAATTAGTTCAAATTTGTCTTCATTGAAGGCCATATTGTTTGCATCTGCCCATGCATATATAGTTTGTAAATCTTTTTGTAGCTCTACACAGTCTTCTTTTTCTGTAATTGGTCTTAGTATTCTGGTATCATCTGCGAATGACAGGAGAGAGCTTCCTAGGTTACAGTTTATATTGTTTAGCATTATAATGAATAGAATTGGTCCTAGTACTGTGCCTTGCGGCACTCCACTAATCACTTCTTTTTTCTATAGATCTTGCTTCCATTTACAGTTGTTATTTGTTTTCTGTCAGAGAGAAGGCATGGATCCATTTTCCTACTTTTCCACAAATACCAAGTTCTTTTAGTTTATGGAATAATATACCATGGTCAACCTTGTCAAAAGCTTTTGCAAAGTCTAGATAGATGACATCAGCATTGTGGTTTTCTCCCAAGTATTGTAAGATGTATTGCAATGGTCTATAAGTTCAGTAAGGCAGGATCTCTTGTGTCTGAAGCCATGTTGAAAGTCTTCTAAGAGATGTTCATTTTCTATAAAACTGACAATGTTGCCTTTTCAGGACTTTCTCAAATATTTTAATAATATGGGAAGTCAAAGATATGGGTCTATAGTTCTTGGCTTCCTTTCTTTTGCCTCCTTTGTAGATTGGGGTAATATTTGCTTGTTTCATGATTGGTGGTATTCTACTGGTGTCTAGTGAGGATCTCCACAGGATTTTCAAAGGCAGAGATAAAGTATGTTTGCATTCCTTAAGAATCTTGGCTCCATTTCCATCTGGACCAGGGGCTGAACTCCCCGGTAGCTCTGTTATTGTGCCTGTATATATACTCTAGTGGTTATTTGTATATCTTCCAATAATGGTCTGTCTTGGTCATTTTCTCTCTATCAAAAATGCTGTAGTTTTTTTTCTTTGCTACTACAGGGGTACCTCAGCTTAAAGCGATATTGAGATTGTAAAATGTTTGCCATTTCCTGTGTATTAGATGTGAGTTAGTCCATCTTTAGCAAGCAATGGGCCAATGCTCGTTTTGATAACTGCTTTGCGTTTAGCATAGCTAAAGAAGAATTTGCTATTTTCCTTTATAGTGCCATAGTTTTGTGTTCATTATCAATATTCTCTCTTATGGTTTGACTCCTTTATTTTAAGTTCTAACATCAGTATCTGATTCGGATGTTACTATGTCTTGTATCACTTAATTGCTTTGTCAGTTGTTTAGATAGCTTTGTTCTCTTTCTCATAAGTGTCCTTCTGTATCTGTGCTCTTTGTCCGGTGCTTCTGTGCACTATCGTTTTTCTTTGGTGTGTGTGTGTATAATGCTGATGACAGCAGGTATTGTATTCTACTCCAGCATTCTTCTGGCTTTAGGTTTTTAATTCATCTTCCAGTTTATTTCTCCAGACAGTTATTTATTGATGTCCAGTCTGACTTGTGCAGGTTTAGGTCAGAGTATGGCAAGTTCGTTGGCATGGGTCTTGCTTACATTTGTGGAGGGACAAGTTTGTGAATATGTGCATGACATTGTGGTCGGAGTGTATAGTTGGTGTTATAACAATGTGGTCAATTGTAGTTGCATTATTTGTCAGCACTAAATCTAGGATATTATTTTTTCTAGTTGGGCAGTGGACATGTTGTACTAGAAGCAGTTTTTCCATAAACTCATTCAGGTGTTTTGATTTGGACCTTTTTGTCCCTGATTTCATACCACCATATTGGTTCCAGGTGCAATTTGGGAGATTAAAGTCTCCTGTAATGATTAAGTAATGTAGGCTTCGTACGTAGGCCTGAGGTGCTGAATATATCTCGAGGAATGTAGAGAAATTTGAAGGCTGACCTTGTAAACCGTAGGCCCGAAGTGATTCTGGTTGGGCTTCGAAGGATTGCTTCTGCAGGCGTTCTATAGAAGGTCTTACTTGATGATAAATCGTAGGCCTTGAAGGAAGTAGCAGGCCGCGCCTCCGGCTGAAAACCGGAGAGCGGTTGACGTGATGAGATCTGCTCGACGAAGTAGAAAGCGAGTGTCTGTGTGAGTGAGTTTTTTTGTTTGTTTTTTTCTGTTTAAGGTGCTTCAACCCTGCTGGATTATTGACACCATTTTTTTTTTTGACTCCACGAAGGGAGATTGTGTGAGTGAGTTTGTTTGTTTGTTTTTTCTGTTTAAGGTGCTTTCAACCCTGCTGGATTATTGACACCATTTTTTTTTTTTTTTTTTGTAGAGAAAGGTGGTGAAAGAAGTAGTAGAAGAAAGGATCTTGATATGTGAGTGAGTGAGTGAGTGCGAGTGGAAGCTCGCTTTTATAGTAGTTCCTGTGACGTAGGACTTCGCGCCAAATCTTAAGACGCCTTGTCCGCGCGTCCTTTTGTTGATAAGGGCTTGCGTTCGCGCCTTTTGGAAAGAAACAGACTCTTTCATTGTTCTGAATCCGTGTCCACGTGTGTCTTCCAAGACTGTTTGATGATAGCGTGGAAGGAAAGGATTTGTCCGTCTACTTGTTGGTCTATTTCTTGTCGATCCGCTATATATATATATATAAGCGTTCGACAAGTGTGACCACGGAATCATAATACATAAACTGAAATATATGGGAATAACAGGAAAAGTAGGGAAATGGATATATAATTTCCTTAGTGAGCGGAGGCAAGTCGTTACAGTACAGGGAGTATCTTCATCAGAATCAGAGGTCCTCAGCTCGGTACCACAAGGAACAGTATTAGCTCCACTACTCTTCATAATCATGCTAACTGACATAGATGAGGACGTTACCAGAGACAGCACAGTAACATCCTTTGCGGATGACACAAAGATCAGTAGAAAAATAAGGAACCCAGAAGACATAGGATCTCTACAAACCGACATAAACAAAATCTACAAGTGGACTGAAGACAACAATATGAAGTTTAACACCGAGAAATTTCAGCTATTACGGTACGGAAAAAGAGAAGACCTAAAGTCCATGGAATATTATACCCCAAATGGACAGGAAATTCAGAGAAATTCCAGACCAAAGATTTAGGGGTTGTAATGACAGATGATGCGAAATTTGAAACACAAAATAAGATAGCAGTAAACAGAGCAAAGAGAATAACGGGTCAGATATTGAGAACCTTTAAACGAAGGGATAGGAATGTAATGATTCCTCTACTGAAAACCCTGATAATACCCAAATTGGAATACTGCTCGGTCCTAACATCCCCATATAAAAAAGAAGACATTAGACAGCTGGAGGGGATCCAAAGAAGCTTCAAAGCCAAGATCAATGGGTGCAAAGAACTAAATTACTGGGAAAGGTTACGAGAACTAGACCTATATTCACTGGAAACGAGAAGAGAGAGATACACCATTATTTACACTTGGAAAATAATGGAGACACTAGTCCCTAATCTTACTCTGAATCCCATAACTCCCCAAACAACGGTGGAAAGTAGAAGCGGTAGACTGTGTCGTATTCCCAAATTGAAGGCGAGACAGGGAACATCCTTAACCCTGAAAGAAAATAGTTTTGTAGTGAGAGGACCAAAACTGTTTAATCAGTTGCCCAAAGACCTAAGAAACACGAAGGGAGTTGCAGTGGAAATCTTCAAAAGAAGACTAGACGCCTGGCTCAGAACAATCCCCGATGAGCCGGGCGTACCTGGCTATGTGAGGTGGAGAGCGCAAGAATCCAATTCACTACTTCACCAGGCCAACTCGAGAGGAGGGGCGACAAGCTTGACCTTCGCGAAATGAGAAATCATCGCGCGGAACCTTTGTAAGGTTGTAAGGTAAGGTGTATATATATAATATATATGCGCCTTGGTGGTGCAGTGGTTAGCGTCGCTGACTACGAATCCTTCGGCCCCGGGATCAAGACCCGGTAACGACAGCCGGCGCGCAGCAAAACCCAGCTGTTCATCCTTCAACATAATAAAAAAGAAAGTGGGTGGTAGATAAATGGGTACCCTGAGTGGCCTAGTGGTTAAGACGCTGGGGCGTGGTTCGGATTCCACGTTAAACTGTAGGTCTAAGGTGGAGTGAAAAGCTTGACCTTCGTCAGAATGAACAATTCGGGGAGGAAGAAAACCAAAGGTACCAAAGATATATATATATATGTATGGGAATGAACTCAGAATGGTCCCCTGAGTTTTTTATGATACACACAGACAGTGCATGGAACAAGGAACTCTTCTGGGATAATTAAATCTACTATAGTCCGAATAAGTAATGGTAAATGACAAATACTATAGTTTTTTCTTTTTCATGATGCTAGCCCGACGCGGGCAACGGGTCACTCGCAAAGAGGTCCCAAAAATATAGCTTCCCTCACCAGCTAACTGCAAAGCAGATAGGTTCCAGCTTTGGGACAGGATCTAAGGTTTAAAGCAGCATAACCCCACTATATTTAGAACCTCAATATAAGCAAAAAACTCGCTGCCTTCATGTCAGATTGAATACATCAAAGAAAAAGGGGTAACTATTATATTTTTAGCCAAAAACCAAAACAAACCTCAACTGGCAGAATTGAGCGTCCACTGTTTTATAGTCTCAATGTGTTTTGTTTGTGAAAATATTTTGATTTATGTATATATATTATATTTCCATGATGAAGATATACTGAAATTACTAGAACACGCTGATTCGCGGGGTTACGTTTCGAGGACCACTCGCGTTGTGTATTGTTAAAGAGCCTACTGGAAAAATTGGCTAGGTTCCGAAGATCCCCAAAATATACAATTTTTAGTTAAAATATGAGAGTAACATTATGCTGTAATATATTGAACTGTAAATAAAATGTAATGAAATCATTACATGTACAATTTGTACATGCAAATAAAATAAAATATAAAATACAACACACCACTCACGGCTCTGAGGCACGCCATGTATTTACGAAGTGCTACTAACTACGGCTCTAGGATAGAGTTATAGCCTATAATGTTTAGAAACTCTTAGAGTTTCTAGCCATTACTGTAACTGTAAAGATGGGGTTGTTTAACCCGTTGTGACGGTGAATTTGTGAAGTCTTTTTTTAAAATCGATTTAATTTCGCGTCAAAATTTAAATCTTTTAAAATAAAGACATACCAAAGTAAAATGATCCGATGCCAAAGGGCTGACTGAGTACGTTAACGGAAAGAAACTGTTGTGTGACACTCCCTAATAGATTTATGGTCGAGTAATTAATCTACAAAGGGGAAAATATAGCTTAACAAGGTTGTTTTTTATTACTGAAACTTTTAAAGGTTTGGGTTTATTTATTCTTTGGTGTCGCCTAAGGAAACCCTCGAGATAAAATTTTAAATTTTAACACGCAGAGTCTTCGGCTCACTGCCCTATGGGCGCTGCTTGTGCTTCGCAAACTCGCCTACGGTGAAGGCACCTTCGGTCCCTGGGTTACCCCTTTCGGGGGGAGGTCATTCTCCCTCTCCCCCCAAACCTCCTCACCCCCTTTATGCAACTTGGGGGGGGGGCTAACCCCCTCTCCCCCATTACGACGGTTCTCCATCCGAATACTTTCCGGACACAATGTCGATTAAATTCGGTGTTCGACAGGAAATGGTCTTACGAAGCAAATTCTCCAACTTCAAAGCTCGCGCCTCTTATGTTACGTTACTTAACGGAAATGATGTAAAATTATTAAGATTTATTCGAACAAATTATACTCGTCAAGATATCTTTACAACGGTGTCGTTTCATAACATCAAAATTGACTCAAGTATTGTATTATTATTATTAATATTATAATATTAGGCCGTAATAATTTGTTTTACTCAATGATATAATTTTTAGTTGGGAAATTAAAATAATTCATACATGGAAATATTTCCAACAATTTTCATATGGTGGTGTAGTGGTGTAGTGATTAGCGTCGCTGACTACAAATCTACCGGCCCCGGGATCGAGACCCGGTGACGGCAGGTGGCACGCAGCAAACCCAGCTGTTCATCCTTCCACACAATAAAAATTGGTTGGTAGATAAATGGGTAGCCTAGTGGTTAAGACGCTGGGCTGCTGGTGAGGCGTGGTTCGGATTCCACGTAAAACTGTAGGTCTAAGGTGGAGTGACAAGGTTGATCTTCGTCAGAATGAACAATTCGGGCGGAAGCTAAACCAAGATTAACCAAGGTTATGATGCAAACCCCTTGTGAGTTTGCATCATTTACAACATTGTGAAATTCATCCCATATATATATATATATATATCGACGATAATAAATGGGAAAAATGAAAAAGTCACATAATTTGATCATCATTGTGTTGAATGAACAGAAATTAAAGGAAAGGGAGTTTGCATTTGAGTGTAAAATTTATTTAATTCCGTCTGCCTTTTCCTTGTTTTTGTATTTATTTCTTTTTATAACCCATTTTTATGCTCGTTTATTGAAAATGGATATTCTTAAGTAGTTGAAATTGTTCTCTTCCCATTAATTGCTATAAGTGATTAACAGTGATAATTGTTGTATACACTTAAACCAAATATACTGACTGTGGAAAATTATTTTAAACGAACGTATTTGAAAACACTTGAAACATTTAAAAATTGAGAGCGAGTTTATCTATGACGTCACAACAACGTGAGCCCTTTCTGAATAACCACTTTCAGGCGTTAGGGCGAGGAGGGTGCACGTCTTTGTCGAGCAAGAGAAATATCAAGCGCTTTTTCGCCTTAAAACCTCATCATAAGTTGACATAACTATCCATTCGTCATAATAGGTTATTCGTCTTCATTTTATTGTATCTATTAGTACCTTGTATCAGCATTAAACTAGTAATTTAAGGTAAAGTATTTGCCACCATCCAAGCGCTGGTAGCCATTTCAGTCAGTACAAAAGTTGGCAAATGGCATTTCAAGCTGGGAGGTGAAAGTTTTTGTGTTATTTGCGCTAATTATTAGGTTTAAAGGTTTTATTTAAAGTGATGATAATTTCACAGGTGAATCGTATCACCCTGGTTTGAATGTTATAGTTTGCACTTATTAAAGCTAACGGTTTCATTCCTTGTTAGGGCCTACATAATTCATTAAAGATACCGCGTGGTTAGGCTCTATCGATCGATTTAAATATTAACTGTGCTGTACCGTCTCGTCGTTTTCCAGGATTAACAAATATTCTTTTGCAACTTATTAGTAAATTTTATTTAAGTTTTAGGTTTTCAAATTGGCTGTTGGTTGAAAGGTGAAGGGCTCTTTGTAAACAGCTTACGAAACGAGTCGCCGCTGCGAGGCTACATTTCCTCCATCATGGCCGTCAACCTCTCACGCCACGCCATCTACAGTTCGAATTGCCAAGGACGTCTCTAAAAATATTTATCAATGCTCAGAATATTCATTTATAGAGTTCCGGCTTATTTAATAATTATATTTATTAGTACTTTTCTTTGAAAACATGAAAAGTGATTTTTTTCACAACCATGAGCATCGGTAAATATCGCAAGTAATGTAAGTTTGTAAGATCTGGGATGACGTGTCGCGAAGCAAAGCGTGACTAAGAATTAACAGGCGAGTTAATTCAGTGCTGCCTATAGGCTATCAGAAAGGCAAGTAAAAAGGCTTAAACTGGTTTGGGCCTACTAGAATCGTAATGAAAGCAAGTTTTAATACAATATTTTAGGCCTCAAGTCTTCAGAAGTAAACGGAAAGGCTCTTCTTGTAAAAAAAATATATATATATATAAAATAAAATCGAAAAGCACTTTCGCGATGAAGTGTGAACTTGTCTAGTCATTGATATACAAGGGCAGGGTTTGAAAGGTGTGTGTGTGTGTGTTTGAAATACGCACATGGAGGCGAGAAGTTAAGGGGGAGTGTGACGAAGGAAATGGGACGGAGGGGGGTATATTTGGCAATGGGAAAGCTAGTGAAAACTAAATGAAAGTGACATTCTATATGTGCTTAAAAGTACATGATTCGTTAATGGGAATTTCATGAAGTCTACTTGAAATAGTAAATTCTATCATGTCTATTTATGTACAATCTAGCATATGATAGCTCGGTAAAGTTGGCAGCTCTTGGTGATCGAAAGTATGTGAAGCAACGGCGAACGAAAGATTAGAATCTTGGTCAAGAGCTAAACCTGCGCATTCTTTCAGTCAGAGAATGAGTTTTATTTTCTGTGATCTTTGATTAATTATAACACGTCTTAAATGCATTTAGTTGATAAATAAATGGAAGGCCATCTTAGTAATTTATAAGGAAACACTTCTAAGTACTTTGTGTTTAAAATGAATGAAATTATCTGATATACAGACATAATGGCCTATGTCTGGAGATTACTGTTCACCTTTAAATAAATGAAATATATAAAATTGAAGTTCGGTTCTGCCTCTTAAATATTTATAGGTCGTTTTAATTATTTAAGTAGATCTACTTATTATAGAAATTAGAATTAGCTAAATACAATTAAATTCCATTAAGAATTGTTTAATTTTTCGTTAAAAAAATTGGTAATTCAAATATTCAAAAATTATCTTTGTTCCAGTAGTAATGGCCTCGTAATGCGTTTCCGGTTATGACAGACCAAAATAGTGAATGAAGGAAGTATTATTTTGTAGGTTGGCCTATACGAAACAATGTTAGTATTTTAATGCAGCCCGAACGGAAAGCCATGCTCTTGTGTCACCTGCAAATACATTGAGTAAAGTAAATTACATTATATATATATATATATACGTGCGTGTGTGTATTTCCGTGTAGTTAAATTCTTCAATTAGGAAGATATTGCGAATTTGATTCCGAATTCAAAACCATAAACGAAGGCTACTGATAAAATGCGATATTTCGGTTTGATACAAAGTACACGCCTTTACCCCCCACCCCCACCGTACCCTCTAAGACACACACACACACACACACACACTTACTTTTGCCCTTCAATCGTTTTACTTCCCTGACCTGTCAATAACATATAATTATGAATTTATTTTATCAAAAAACATCATCGACTTTAATAAGAAAATTCATGCACTTGTGTAGTAAGGCTTAGCCGGCTCTCTCCCATCATTGAATCCACCCTCGTCCTTGAATATCTTAACATTAGCAAGTACTGCGCTAACCCCACACACACACACACACACACATATATATATATATATATATATATATATATATATATATATATATGGGCTACGTCATGGCCAATGTCAACACCGCTTCCCGTTGATCAGCGAAGTTAAGCGACATTGGTTGGGTGTGGGTAGTAGTTGGCTGGGAACCGTCCTCCGCGCCCAGATTATGTAGCGACCCGTGGTTCGGATCCCACGTAAAGCTTACAGGTCCCCTCCGTCATATGACCTTAGATGTTGCGAAGGAGGTTGAACATACATATATATATATATATATATATAATAATTCTCCTGATTCCTACCAATTACATGTGGCTGTTGTATAGCTGTTGCATTCTTTCCTCTTCTGTTTGTATTCGTATTGTTGTTAAGGTATTATTAGGTTTGGCTTTTCAGTGGTAATTTGACGTCAAAACTGTAGTTGTGCGCGTGACTAAGAAGTTTGTTGCAAATAAGTTAACAGTATTTGGTTTCTACAATTTTTATGTACAGCTAATTTCTTTATCTTTAAAACCTTTGGATCACCCGAAGATCAGGGCCACCAGCCTTCTTTAGTTAGCTTTATAAGGCTAACGAACGAAAATATCACGACCTAACAACCAATCGTCAAGGGTACAGCTGACCTAACAATTGGTTAGGTTAGGTCGTGATATTTTAGTTCGTTAGCCTTATAAGGCTAACTAAAGAAGGCTGGGGGCCCTTCTGGTGATCCAAACCTTTTAACTGACGCGTAAAGCTAGTCAAAAAATTGGCAGCGGCTCGTATACGACAGACGTACGTACAGTTTTGACCCACCGAAAAAAATTTCCTCAAGTGTGATTTTTAAATTTATTTCAGAATTTGGTTTTTAGTAACATTAGAAGGGTGATAAATATAGATTCTAATAATAATGAGGAGGTATCGATCTCGGGGCATACTAAAGTTGGGGTAAAAAATAATTTAGAATAGTTTGCCAGATAGCCAGTCGGCAACGGTAATCATAGAAAATGGTAATGATGCCGGAATGAAGTTTTGCGGTCGGTCTTAAAAATTGTTAAATATTGACTTAATGCTTACGACACTATAACTACGTTTAACTAATAATAAAAGTAACTTTTAAACGTAATTTTGTAATTTAAGGGAAAGTTTTATAAAGTAAATTTTATATAAATGTTTATTGATAACGGTTATTATACAAGAATATTATTGACTGAACGGTAATAGCTTTAATTTTAGTTAATGGCTTATTGCTTACGCCTTACAGTATAGTAATATTGGGTTTTGGCGTATCTTCCCATTTAATTTGCGTCTCTCTCTCTATTCATCACGTATTACGGGCACATTACTAGAACGATCAAATGGGATTTCTTTCGTAAGGGTCCTTTGGTTGAATGCACACGCACACACACACACACACACACACATATATATATATATATATATGGACAAGTCCACATGTTTTGTAAATGAGACGCATCCGTTTGACGGCCTTTTGTGATGTAAGTTGGAGTAAATATCTGTAAGTCTTCAAATGCTTATCTTTCGTTCAAGATTTCAATGTTAGTCCCGCGAGAAGAGTTGGCCCCGTTTTTTTGTTGTGGTGGGGGGGTGTTAGGTTATCTTTATTGGTTTTAGATAAAAATGGGGGTAGGGTTTAGTGGTAGAGATAGAGAGTGGCACTTAAATTAATTTTGTTTTAATGAAACAAATGAGCGATGAAATAGTTTAACATTTCCAAACGTACTTGAAGTCAGTCTTTTAAATTGGTTGCTACAATGTCGTCGCCGGCAGGTAAGCTCTCTGATGGATGGACTCGCAGGAACATGTTCCCTGCATATCGGGACTTATCAGATAATTAACAAGGTCATTAATGTGGTGGTTAAGAGAAATGAAGGCGTTAAAGCGAAACTACTACTACAGCAACTTGGTAACACCACCACTGTTCTGGTAGGCCTACGTAGTTGTACCTTAATTAATTAATTACAAATCCTGTTATTAATTATTCATTTATTAAGTGTAGGTTGAGGTGTTGGTGAAGCCCTTGACCTTCCTTCCATCCCATTTGGAGTGTATGAAGACGCGGTAAAAAGGCCGAACCTCGCCTCTTCCCGCCGTTCCATCGACGCCTCACAACCCCACAAAATCAATAAAGAAGAATTTGTAACCGAGTAACGGCAGAATGAATCCCGCCACAAACGATTATGAACACGTTCAGGAGAGTTGTGCCGCCGACAGACACTGACAACCGTTTTGAATGTTATGCAAACTAATCTCGGATGATAAAACTGGAAAATGTTAGCATTTCACACTAATTTATTTCATTAAAGCAAATTGCAATAATTTCATCTACAAACGGGCTTCTTACACATTCCGACACTAACAATTTAACCTAGGTTTTCAATATATATATATATATATATATATATATATATATATATATATATATATATAATAAAGTGGTGGTTTGCTCGGCTACCGCCATTTAGCCTACTGACAAAAACGTCGTTGTTAATCTAAGTTCGTGAGTTCCAGTCTGCTCGGACGTTCATATTTCAGCAATGAAAAGTGCCTCTCAGTCTCCCTTCATGCGGTAGTGGTTGGAACCCCACGTAATGCTGCGGTCCCTCTTCATACCTTAAATTTTACAAATAATGTTGAACATTATTAGCGTTGTTTGGGTTGTGGATAAAGGGTAATTTATTGAAAATGGATTATTTTTGTACTCGTTTAACATAAGACAGATATTCAATTTTGATATTCGCAATTCATTGGTACCAAAAATAGATTGCTTTTAATAATTTCATTACGGAAGAAAACAGTATTGAAAGGAAGCTATTTTTGGTGCCAATGAATTGCGAATATCAAAATTGAATTGTGTTGAGCAACAAGTACAAAAATTATCCTTTATCCACTTTCAAAACAACGATAATAATGTTTAACCGTATTTGCAACATTTAACCCTATAACGCCGTAATGTTTTGAGAGTTAAATTATGAATGCGTGTATTTGAAAAGTTAACTAGAGGCAACACGTGATCGTAAAGGGTTAAGGTCATATGACGCGAGGCACTCGCGCTTCTACGTGGGATCCAAACCACAACCCACTGATGGAGACCCACACACACTTTTCATCGCTGAAATCTTACGTCTGTGCAGAGACTCGAACTCACGACCTTAAGATTAACGGCACGACGTTTTTACCACTACGCTACCCTGATGGCCTTGTCCTAAACAAGAATTTTGAGAAATCATCGCTAACACACACACACACACTATATATATATATATATATATATATTTTTTTTAATTTTATTTAATAGTAATTTGGTCGAACTAAAATAAGATTAAATTTGACTTCATTCTATTCAATTTAATTAGTCTTCGTAATATTTAAATTTAACCGAACTTGTACATTCCCTAACCTAACCAATCGTACACCTAGCGGCTAGAGGAGGGGGCATTAACTGGGCATTCCTACTGCTTTTGAGTCTCTTCGTTCGGAAAAGGAAACCACCGCACTCCTGAACTAATATAAACTAACCAATTTTATACGCCTACCGGTTAGAGAAGTAGCCTAACCGGGCACTAAATAATAGTTCAGTCTAATGCTATTATTGCTCGACGTATACCAGTACGTTCCATTTACTTTCAACATGGCTGATTCGACTGCCTTTAATTTCGACTATTCCACTTGATCTACCACACACACACACACACACACTGGTTTTTATAATAGTTCGGTTGGGTTTACACTGTTTGCGACGTATTTACTTTTCAAATTAGTTTTAGGGCGTAATTGTGGGCGTTAGAGGTTTGTTTATTTTCACACCGTTCTGCATTCCCCATCACACAATTCTTGTATTTGCGAAACTTAGTTAATGAATAGTAAAGCAACACCTCGGCACGAACGGCAAAGTTAAGCGACGTTGCATGGGTGACCATCCTCCGCGTTCAGATGATGTACTGACCTTTAGATCGTTCGGATTCTACGTGCAGCTGTACGTCTCCTTCCTCACATGACCTTTTTTATTAACGAAGTAGCTTAAATACTAAAAATATTATTATTACAACTTCGGCACCTTATCCAATTTTGGAGAACTTTTGCCATACTTTGCAAAGAATTCAAAGAAAATTTATTCTCGCTACTTGTTACGTAATCGTGAAATGGTTCTGTTGAGATCTTCGCAGCAGATATAGTTATAAGTACGGTTAGAGCATTTTTGTTTTGATTTAAGAGAAAACTACGGCTTTACAGGTGGAATAAGGTTAATCTTAAATATTTGAGTAGGACGTATGTAAAATGGATTTGGTAAATAAAATAGGATCGATGAGGATGGTTGGAGAGCGGTTGGCAAGTCTGCTTTCTGCTCTCCCTCTCGTCTTCTGACTGGCTTCGTCGGAGGCACTCGCTCAATCTCTTCCCTCCGTCGGGAAGGTGGTGTAGCTCTTTCGCGAATTGCTGTTGCTATTTTTTTTTTTATTTTAGAGGCCCGTCCGTCTTCTTGCGTGGTTAGTAGAAGCCAGATTGGGAGCCTAAAAATGAAAAATAACATCTTTACCTCTTCCCGCGTCTGGTCGAGCCCGGGCATCACTACTACTCCGCTCCCGCTCGTTTCTCTCCCCCCTTTTCCCATTTTCTTATCTTTGTTCACCACTAACGAAATCAGGTGTAGTTCTTTTTTCTTCTTAATCACCCGCGATACTTTTTGTGGTTCCGGGTACCACGTTAAACTGTAGGTCTCCGTTATATGACCATAAATGTTAATGAGGTTAACCTCATTATTATTATTATTGTTTATTATTTCCGGAATTAGGCCTATAAAATGCAAAGTATAAAAAATCTTCGCTACTCTATTGTAAATGGGTTTTATATTTTAGGGAGCGGGTCCCCATACTTCCCCTTCCCCCTTTAGCGTTCGCTGCATATATTTTATTTTTGATCAACTTAATACGAATAAAGGAATAAAATTGGTTGAATTCGTTTAAAGACCGTGATTTGACACTGCATTAATAAATGTACCTTCCACAAAAATGAAAACGAGCTTTAAGATTTAAATAAAGCCTCGGTATTCCGCTTTATGGAGGAGGAAGTAAAATACAGAGTTTTTCCTCTACGCGGAAGTAGTGTCACCAGTCCTGAAATGTTCTTCCTCCGCACAGTATAAGAAAAAAAACTGTACATTGATCATGGCGGGTAAACACGAGAAAAAGGTAACATTTTTTGCGTTTTCTTTTTTAAATTTTTTTTTAATAAACAATTACAGTTGATTGAACCCCATTCTAAAAGGTTGACAGAAAAGGTCGTTACAAAAGTTAAAACTTGGAATTGTGAACTTCATAATTGTAAGAACGATCGTCAAAAATAATTTTTTTAGCCTTTTACTCGAAGTACTGAATACAATCGCCAAAAATAAGTGTCACTTTTTTTTTTTTTTAATTACAATTTCTATTTCAAACAAAAGAAGTCCTTCCCGAGGACTTTATTATGCATTATTGTCATTCGTATGGTTGTTGGGTAAAAGACGCTGTCCGTGAGTATTGCTCGTAGACCCCATTGCGGTAATTAACTTTTCTCGAGTGATTTTCTCCCCACCACGCATTATAGTTAAAATTATGTTCGCATTATAGTTAAAATTATGTTCGCATTATAGTTAAAATTATGTTGCAAACTCTCTCTCACTCCGAGTGAAAAACGTGAATATTTAAAACGATTCTAAAGAATTTGATGCATCATATCCAGAAGAGTTCATGCGCAGTTTCGGTAGACATTTTTCAGTAAATATACATGTGTGTGTATATATAGTTTTTTTTTTTAAATTAAATATAGATGGATTTGACTTGCTCCCTTAATTACTCGCTTCATCTCATCGTAAGAATAGCATTGGACTTTTGTTTATATATATATATGTATGTATATATATATATGTGTGTGTCCCATAAGTCTGGAACCATAGGGCAAAATGATAAAAACGGCAATAAAAACGGCTTTTATTCGCAGAACGTGTTCAGTGTGTCCGCCATTATTATTGATACACGAATGCAGACGAGATATCCAGTCAGCAAACACACGGCGAATGGTATGAGGAGTGATGGTGTTGCATGCGTCGATGATGCGCTCCGCAAATGTGCAACACTGAATTTTCTCCGCGTAGACCAACGCCTTCTTCGAGTGACCCCAGAGATAAAAATCCAACGGGGTGAGATCGGGGCTCCTCGCCGGCCACTCCGCTGGCCCTCGACGTCCTATCCAATGACCGGGGAATTGTCGGCGCAGCCACACTCTTACCCAGATGCTGTAATAGGCAGGAGCACCATCCCGCTGGAACCATGTTGGGAAATCCCCATCCGTGTTCAAGACACTGGGGAATGCTTCCTCGTTGAGCATACGCAAGTAGGCGTTTCCCGTGACAGTGTCATCAAAAAAGAAGGGGCCTATGATACCGTCTTTCCAAACGCCACACCATACCATCACACGAGCGACACCTTGTTCCTTTGAAGCAGTAAACCAGTGAGGGTTGTCTCGCTACCAGTAGCGGGTGTTCTGTCGGTTCACCTTATCATTCACCTCACATTCAAAGACATGGGCACTTGCATAAACGGAAAAACATGAATTACTTATTTTACCCTATGGTTCCAGACTTATGGGACACCCTGTATATATATATATATATATATATATATAATATATATATATTATATATAATATATATATATATAAAGAAATAGCATGAAAGAGAACCTAAAATATGGTTCTGAAATGAAGTCTGATCACGCAAATGAAAGAAATTGAAGACGCAATAAATCAAACTACTATTTAGTGTCCGGTTAGGCTACTTTGTAACCTTTCGGGCGCACGATTGATTGTATTAAGTTTGGATAGGGTGCCAGTTTTATTAAAAAGAAAAAATATAATATCAATTAAATAACTATAATTGAATAGAACTCACTGAGATAAGATGAAACTAGAATTAAACTGAATGGGGAAAAGTTGAGTTAGATTAATTCATTGAAATCATATATACGTACTTTATGAGACGTTTAAACCATAAACGACGGTTCAGGACCGATCGACCCGCGGTTGACCACTCTGTAGCATCCCTCTTCATTTGCGGAATTTGGTGGAGGGAATTGCTTTCCGATCTCCTCCTACCCTCGTAGGTCAGGGACTTTGCTCGGGAACCTATCCAATTGGTTCTCGAAATTATTCTGGTTGGTGTGGTATTCCGAGGGTATTTTCCATCCTCGGTTTTATGCCCCCCATGTCCCACCGCAGTTGGGACAGTACAAAATGTGCCCCTTCTCTCATTCCAGCGTGTTTCTATTTCATTTTCAAGGTTAGGGACAAGACCCTCGAATAATTTTCATATATATATTAATGTGTACACCTCTCGTCTTCTTTTGAGAGAGAGAGTAGAGTTTCAGGGATTGTAGTCGAGACCAGTAGTCTCTCCTTTCGTTTCCTCTATCTTAGACATAAAAGTCCTTTTGTATGGCTTCTCGGCTTCTTTGTTCGCGATGTCTCGTTTTCTGTATGGGCTTGTGAGTACTGAGCAATACTCAGTTGTTGGTAGAACTAGACTCTTCAATAATTTGAGCATGATGTTTGCTTTTCTGCTGCGGAAGTTCCTCCAGATGATTCCCATTATTTTTCTAGATGTTGTAATTTTGATGTTATAACGCTGTCTGAATTCCGCATTCGACGACATTATTACTCCAAAATCCTTGATTTGTGGGTTTGGTGTTATCCGTTTGGCTCGCAGAGTTTTATAACCTTTATTCTGTAGCACCTTTTTCTTACCATATCTTAAAGTTGGAGTTTTTCTTTGTTGAATTTCATATTGTCCTCTGCCTACTTGTATAATGTTTCGCTATATCATTTTGGAATTTTTCTGTTATCTTCGTTCGATATTTCTTTGTATATATTTGTCATATGCGAAATATGATACAATACTGTCATTATATATATATATTAATAATAATTTTCTGTTCATTTATAACTTGCAAAATAACGATAAACTGTTAATGTTTTTATGAAGTTTTATTTTCATGCAGGATTAATAGCTTCGATTTAGTAATTAAAGAATTAATCAGGCTTGAAATATTTAGAGGAGTAGAAGCGGTTTGTTGGAACAACGTCATAATAAAATTGGTAATATGGATGAACGTCGTATCGTCGTGCGTATAATAAATCTGAATAAGGAATGTCGAGTTTAATACATTTTCTAAAACTTGTCGTTACCATTTTAAAAATCACTTTTGATCGGCTTCTGGCCAACTCGTAAATCAGTTCCGTTCGTATCTTAATCGTAATTGTTTAACCTTATAACGCCGGAATTTTTTGTAGGGTTAAGTTAATGCGTGTATTTGAAAAGTTAACTAGAGGCAATATGTGACGGTAAAGGGTTAAATGTAATTCGCGTTTGCGTCCTTCCGAGCATTTTTTTTTTTTTGCAAAATTTCATCGTAACGAATCGATAGATGCTCCTTTCATTATCTCAAATACTTTGGAACTTGGTGTTGGGTCGTATATGATTGCGCGAGCGATTTCGGAGCATAGATTAGAGGTACTTTATCACCAAGATGATTACGCGAGATGCCAGTTTGATTGAGCGCCATATGCCGTTAATAGAAGGCCTAACAGCGGTGCCAAAATTAATTAGGACTCATGAAATAGAAATTTCACTAGATAGCGAGAGGCGAATCAGTGTAAGTGGAAGAGACTATAACCTTTATAAACATACGAAATAATTTAGAAAAAATCAAACGTCGAAGTTGATGTTATAATAACCAAGCCTTTTTATATATATATATATATATTATACACACAGACACACACACACCTTTGGTTAGCTTCCGCCCGAATTGTTAATTCTGACGAAGGTCAAGCTTTTCACCTACAGTTTAACGTGGAATCCGAATCACGCCCCACCAGCAGCCTAGCATCTTAACCACTAGGCCACTCAGGGTACTCATTTATCTACCAACCACTTTTTTTTTTTTTTTTTTTTTTTTTTGTGGAATGATGAACAGCTGGGTTTTGCTGCGCGCAACTGCCGTCACCGGGTCTCGAACTCGGGGCCGATGGATTCGTAGTCAGCGACGCTAACCACTACACCACCGAGGCGTATATATATATAATATATATATCTATATATATATAATATATATATATATATAATGACTTGTTTATACATTAGCGATAATACAGATGTGGGAAGGGATAGTTAAGTCGAGAGAAATTGTATGAATTTAAAAAAAACAAAAAAAAAAAGGTTTGGAGGAAATGAACATTAGTGTGAATACTGTTAATGCATAGTTAATTTAATGGGGGATTATCAATATTCTGAATGGATCGTGTCTTTTGACACGAAACAATTAAGGTGTAGAAAAACGGGAAATCGGTTAATTTTAATCGTCTCTCGCACGAACCTTTTGAAGGTCTGGCACTCGGCTCGCGTGACATGAAGGTATCGTTGTACGGTTTAGATTTTGCCAAAGTTCGGTTAAAAGTTCCCTTTGAATGTTCCACTGATGCGGGAGGAGGTCTTTGCTTCCGCGGCTGACGTTCGAGGCACGCCCAAGCGTGCTCATAACGTTCGTATAAGGGCTCCTTGGCGCCGAGAGGATAACCTAGCACCCTCTTTGGTTCTCTTCCGTTGGGTGGTGGTCTTTGAATGCGAGAAGTGGCATGACCTCTCGCAGAATGTACGTATGGAACTTCAAAACGTCAGAACCACGGGTGAGAACGATTCTCAAAAGTGGGTACGTACTTGGCGTAATTAATAAGGCGCCCCGCGACGAATATTAGGGTATTCTTTCCAGCATTTCAAGTCTTTGCCCTCATACCTTTACGTTAAACCCACGTTTAGAATGCAAATAATTCTCGATTAGGGTTGGGGGTTCATTCGACGGGAACTTGAGCGAGAATTCATTGGAGAAAAACCTCTGAAATGCCATAAGTATGGGTATTATCTCTTCCCATTCTCGAAGCAAAACTGATTTTGACCCCTTTTATTTTTGCCACACCGTCTAGTCAGGTGGAACAAGGGTAAACAAATGGTGATGGTGCATGTTAAAGAGCAAAAACTGTACCACGTATTTTCCACGATTTACAACCTGATACGTTTACACATTCTGCTCGTAGTTTAAATATAGGCTTTGCACTAAAACCAATTGTTCTTTGCTAATTTTGTGTGTATATGTATATATATATATAAAAAGTAAAATAAAAATTCCTATCAAACAAATTGACTTAAGCCTAAACACTTTGCGACATTTAAGCAGCAAAATTCATCAACTATTTATTATATATTTAAGTTTAATTAATTAATTAATTATTATTATTACGAATATATTTAAGACGTTGTTTAACTTATTTTTAACCAGTTGTGTCAATGCAAGTGTCGTTCACTACTTCAGGCGACAATTATTTCATGTTTGCCGTTTTGCATAAATGGAGTAACGTCAAATACTTGTTCTTTATCTTTTTATTAATTTTAAAATAATTTAATTAATTAAAATAATTGTAAATAAATGAGTAGAATAGTATTTTTACAGATATGGCTCAAGATACGAGTCGGGCTATTTGATGCTCCAAATCATTATGCTTTAGTCAGTCAATTTGGAGATAAGTTTTTTTAATCTCATCTTTTCCGAACACACACACACACACACACACACACACACACACACGTGTATATATATATATTTTTTTTTTTGCTATTGAATGTGTGTCCCGTTTTAGGTTTTAGGTTTTAGGTTTTAGTATTTCATTACAAGCACTAAAAATTACGAATTACACAAATACGCGCACGAAAAAAAATTAAGAATCGTATATTTGCTTATTAATTGCGTTCGCGCAGTAATTACCCTTTAGACGTGTGTTTTCTATCCTTCTTATACCCTTACAGTATGTAACTACCCGTCGATAGATCTTATATGATCTGATGGATTTGCTTTTTTAATCTGAGACTCCATGCTAAGTTTTTAGCATGGACGATAACGGTGACTTATTTATTATCCGTTTAGTTAATATACAGGGTGGCGCAAAAGTCGCGCATCATAAGAATTTTCAGTGTTGACTATAATACATTATTTTTTTTTCTTTTAGGTAGTGGGTGGCTGCGAAATTAACAATAGACGAGAGGGTGAGCTTGGTTTTAATGCATGGCATACCAGTTACTACAAATCGATGAATCGATACAGAGTTTAAATTCTGTACCGATTCATCGATTTATTGTACCTGGTAATTCCATACATTAAAACCAAGCTCACCCTGTCGTTTATTGTTAATTTCGCAGCCATCCCCTACCTAAAAGAAAAAAATATATAGTTAATACTGAAAATGCTTATGATGCTCGTCTTTTGCGCCACCCTGTATATTGGAATTGCACTACTATTGATCAGTTTTAGTTTTTCCATATACAGTAATTTTGAATGTTTCTGTACTTCCCTCAATCTTCCTATAAAATTATTTTAGAATAAAATAGGCCACCTTTAATAAGTTTATTATAACTACAGGGTGTCCATAAAGTCACGTATCATAGGAAAATAAGCAATGTCTATTTATTTAAAGATGAAATCGGCTCCATCAGGCCAAATATATTGAGGACCATTCAACGAAACCTGCTTTTTCGTTTACAAAAATGTTTGAGATTGGTGGGAATCATTTCGAACAAATACTGTAACTATCTTTATAAATAAATGTATTTTCCTATGATGCCTAACTTTATGGACATCCTGTATGTAATGTAAACGTTTTGGTTCCACACATCGAACATTTTCAAATCAAGATTACAAAGCATTACTAAAGATTAGACCAAGATAGGGTTTACGGCCCGGTTTAGTATGGGTGGGTTTACCCGAAGTCCACGGTTTACCTCAGAAAAATATGCTGATAAGTGAAACTAGTTGAAGAGATTTTGTTTTAACTTCATGGCACTTTAGATGGATGGGCTTTATATATATATATATATTATTATACAGAGCTGGGCATTTGCGGTACTGCGGTACTTGCGGTACCACCGCACTACCACCCCGGGCCCCCATAACGCAGTACCGCAAAGGATCGCTGAAAGTACCGCAGTACCGCTACCGCATTCAAATTTCCGCGTACCGGTTTGGTACCGGTTTGGTAGTGCAGCAGTACCGCAGTACCGCAATATGCCGCAAGTGCCCAGTATATAGATATATATATATATATATAATGTAAAGAACGACGCTTGTGTAGAAGAGCGTTCCGCACAAGATGAGGAAGAACGGAACAAATGAAAAATGAGGTTCGTTCTCCCTCCTCATCTTGTGCGGAACGCTCTTCTACACAACGTCGTTCTTTACATTAATTATACTGTGTGTTGTTTGCAGTTAAAAAAAAAAAATATATATATATATATACACACTCGAGGCTGAAAAATATTGTAGAATTATAAATTTACCAAAATGCACAAGTGCGTGTGTATATAAATATATACAGTAGTATGGTTAGGTACTTTATTAAATTTGTGTAATTGTGTAAACGGTTAATTTGCTTTAGTATTTGAACGGTTTTTTGTTTATGAATTATTAGGAATTTGGCGTTGTTTAGGTTTGCTCGTTGACTGGAGGAGACTCGGATTTTATGCTTGGGGTGGATTCCTGGTTGTGTTCCTCGCGAATGTGATAACTCCCACATCACTGGGATTCGAAACCCCTACTTCATTGTTTTCACTTTTGCTTATAAGGAAACCTCGTTACCCACTCGGCTACGGACGCTGGTTTTATGATACGTAGAAGTCGTATTTAACATAAATCGCTCTATTACGTAGGTTTGTATCGCGAGTTATTCGTTATTCGTTATTTGTCTTTTAAGTTAACCTGGAGGAATGGAAGCTTGAATCTGTTGCTATTTCATAAGTGAAATTTAGTACTGTGTTGCGTAATGCAGCGATGAATTGGTGTACTTGTTCCTTGTTGAAAATTACGAGTGTTCATGTATCATAAGTGGAAGTTATTAGCTTTGCTTATCAATTTTTTCTAGAGTAAAAAAAAAAAAAAAAAAAAAAAAAAAAACATCTTTGGTCTAATATTTATTAATACTTTGTCGTAAACTTGATCTGAAGCTGTCCATTGAATAGAGCCGAACATTATCGATATATTTATCGTTTTAAATAAATTTATTATTAAAGCTAACTTTATTTTATTTCAAAATAATCTTCGAGAACTCGGAGAGGAAAATTTGCCAGGATTCAGGTAGCTAAAAAAACAATGAAAAATTGTATATAATAATAAGTGATAATGTTTATTTGATGTACCTCCTAGAAAGCATGCCTATTAAAATAAGTCCTTAAGAATAACAGAATTGCCTTTACATACCATTTAAGTACACTAACATCGTGCTTTCTATTTTAATGAATTTGTTTCAACGTTAGTTCCTCTACGAAATGAACGAATGAAGTATTTCGTTATGAAATTAGCTTGAAAATTTACTTATTTTTAGGCTGGACGCACGGCGTGATACGCCTTAGATAGAGAAAGATCAGCTTTTTCTTACCCACAAACATCAGCCGTTGATACACGCTTTGGAAACGGTACATACAGACGACTATAATTTTTATTATTATTAATATGAATCGCGATTGCTAAATTCAATTTTTTTGTAATTTCTTTTATAATCGTATAGCGGTAGTAGCACCAGCTGGTTTTTAACATTTTGTGTACGATTGTGGTACAGTATTGTTTTTCATAAACTGGACTCACCATCTGTGTCCGGGTTAAACAATATTTTAACCGAAGTATTGAACTAAGTACTTTATTTCTAAAGCCGTGCAACCATAGAAAAGGGTGCGCAAAAGTCGCGCACCATGGGAATTTTTAGTGTTTACTACAATATAATTTTTTTTCTTTTAGGTAGGGGATGGCTGCGAAATTAACAATAGACGAGAGGGTGAGCTTGGTTTTAATGTATGGAATACCAGGTACAACAAATCGATGAATCGGTACAAAATTTAAATTCTTTACCGATTCATCGATTTGTATAAGGTTGTAACATATATTCTGCTCGAGTTTTTAGTTCATTCAGAACAAAAATTAAATGACATAATGACAAACTAATCATCGATATAATTCCCTTCTTTTTCTATAACCTCCTCCCACCTGCAGAAAAGTTTTTTTATGCCACGTTCGAAGAAATCCCTTGGTTTCGAGTTAAAAAAAGCGATCACCTCGTTTTCGATAGCTTCCCTGGATTGCAACTTTTGTCCATCTAGGTGGTATTGCAGACTTCTGAATAAATGGTAGTCTGAAGGTGCGATGTCCGGAGAATAAGGTGGATGAGGCATTTTTTCCCAACCAAATGTTTCCAATTGGGCAGTGGTGATTCGAGCAGTGTGAGGGCGCGCGTTATCCTGGTAGACTTCAGCTGTGATTGTTTGGTTGTCTGGCAGAAGCTCAAAATGAATAATTCCTTGCATATCCCACCAAACGCATAGCAAAATTTTCCTCGGATGGGGTCCATTCCTTGGCTGAGGTTCAGGCTTTGTTTCACGGCTAAGCCACTAATGTCGACGTTTAATATTGTTATAGAGCAGTGGTCTCTAAACTTTTTTGATCACGCACCCTTTAATCAGCAAAAATAAATAACATGCACTCCTAATGAACATGAAGATTAATATATATATATATATCCTTCCTTTCATTATTTACTAGTAAGTTAATAGTATACGACAAACACGATAGGGTGAAGATATACTTACCAATATAATTTAATGAGAACAATGTGTCTGACTGTGCTTCATAATTTCTGAAAATCTTGGTTTGACACTTTGTGATACAGCGATTCGAAGGTCCGGTTCCAAGTTCAGTTTATTTCGATTCTTGGTTTTAATACCTATCATAGCAGAAAAAGACACCTCACACACATATGTAGATCCAAATGGAAGGAGCGCATCGTTCGCTGCGCTTACTAAATCTGGGTACTCCTTTTTTAATCCAATCCACTAATTGTGCGCAGTTTTCTGTTGAAATTCGGTTCGTAAACTTATCTTCCCTGATGTCAATGAACTGTTATTTTACAAAATAATGCGGCAATCTCGAATTGTGATATTTAGTTTGCTAAATTTTAATCGCGAGTAAGCGATATCGCGGATACTATCTCGCAAATTCCTAGGAATGACTGTGTATTAGCGAGTATTTTCTTTCTCGGTTATCATCTTGAAATTCAAAAACTTTCTACGAAAAAACAATAAATCAGAATCATCAAATTTTCTTCGCGCAGCCCCTAGATCGGTAGGCGCACCCCACTTTGGAGACCACTGTAATATAGAGGACCCATTTTTCATCCCCAGTGACGATCTGATTCGAAAACGGTGCCTGCAGTTGCCGAGAATGCAATGATGCGCAAATATCGATTCGATGTTGAAGAATCGCTCGTGACAAATTATTATGCGGAACCTATTTTCGAACCTTCACTACTTTTCCTAACAGCTTCAAATGACGATGAATGGTCATATGGCTAACGCCGAGTTGCGGGCCAAGTTCTCTTACAGTTACCGTTGGGTTTTCCTCTACTGTTGCTTTCAGTAACTCTTCATCTAACATTTCGTCGTCCTGTTCGTTGATAATTAATCTTTCAGATTGAAGTCTCCATTTCTGAACTTCTCAAACCATCTCCTACACATCCATTCGCTCACATCATTATTTCCATAAACTCTGAATGTTTTTTGCGGATTCACTAGCATTAGATCCTTTATGGAACTCGTACAGCATATCACGTGTCGAATATGCTCTTTCGTGGGCTCCATCTTTTTTCAATTATCGTAATATTGTATGGGTGGCGTTGTAACTGTATGAAAAACACGAGAGAAAATATTCATTAGCCTAATCCTACACTAGCCTAAATTATTCTGTATCGTGATGAAACCTGTGTGAACCTGTCGCCGCGTGTATTTTGCAACATTTCTAAAACTATTTCGCATATCTATCGTCCGTATTTTAATCGAGCAGAATTTGTTACAACCTGAGAGTACTTGGTATTCCACACATTAAAACCAAGCTCACCCTTTCATCTATTGTTAATTTCGCAGCCATCTCCTACCTAAAAGAACAAATGTGTGTATTATAATCAACACTGAAAATTCCTATGGTGCGCGACTTTTTCGCTACCACACACACACACACACACACACACACACACACACACCTTTGGTTAGCTTCCACCCGCCGAATTGGTCATTCTGACGAAGGTCACGCTTTTCACTCGACCTTAAACCTTACAGTTTAACGTGGAATCCGAACCACGCCCCACTAGCAGCCTAGCGTCTTAACCACTATGTCACTCAGGGTACCCATTTATCTGCCAACCACTTTCGTTGTTGTGTGGAAGGATGAACAGCCGGGTTTTGCTGCGCGCCGGCTGCCGTCACCGGGTCTCGAATTCGGGGCCGATGGATTCGTAGTCAGCGACGCTAACCACTATACCACCGAGACGCGTGTATATATATATATTATATATATATATATATATATATATAGCGAGGAATAGGAGGGCGAAAAGATGGTACATGTTTATTAACAGACGTTTCGGAAAAATTCAATTTCCATCATCAGTGCTAAAAAGTTTAAAAACAAATA